>QLOR01005323.1:0-10110 GCA_003313825.1 Sarcodon aspratus | reverse complement strand
TACGACGAAGAGAAGCCGACGGGGATTATGGAAATCTTATAGCCTGAACTTAGGCCAGCTAATGGATAGCTTTACGATCCATGCAATCTCAAGGGTTAGAGCTGAAGTTGAGATGAGAGCCGCAACTTCACACATGCCTCTTCTATATAGACTATATATCTCTGAACCCAGGAACAAAGGCGATGCTGCGATACAAGTTATCGACGACATGGTTGTGGCCATAAGGAGATGATCCAATATCTGTTGATTTCCGCAAGTTTTAAGCAACGTAGTCAACCTCGGGGAGGTCGAAGATGATTTGATTTGATTAAACCGCGGGGTTTTTCGGGGCAGTAGATGAAGTAACTTAAAATATCCTGATTTTGACCTTTGCCATAATTCTGGGATGCGACCTTGGAAATGGGATTAGGGCAAGGCTTAAATCTGAAGAAGACCTTTTCCAGAATGGGATTGACCAACTAGAGAAAGACTGTATCATGTCCAAGAGACGTCAATCTAAGGCAAGAAATTCGTATCGTTGAAGCTGAATGCACATTCCTATCATTTCGACTTCTTGATGCTTCGTCTAGATTTTTTATTCTTCGCCTTCCCAACATCATCCACCTTATGCTCTTCTGCCTTCCTTTTCTTGCCTGCAGCAGCCGCATTACCCTGCACACTGACGACAGTCGACTTCCCCCCGCCATTCCCCTTTGCGATCTGAGACTCTGCAGCACTCCAATCTGCAGATGTATTATCAATTGCGTACCTAACGCATCATCGCTCTGATAAGCATCGGGAAATGTCTGACAATCCATGAGAAAAGGAAACGGCAAACTCACTGGCTCAAGTCGAGAGCGTTGATCATCTCCCTCTGTTTCTCCTTCAGACCTTTGATCACTTCATCACCGGCTTCTTTCAACTCGTCATCTATACTTGTCTCGACTGGTTTCCAGCTCTCCAGCTGGTCTCGACCTGAAGAATCAACTCTCGCCGGTACGCTTGCCGTGGCCGTTGAAGGAAGTTCGGCACTTATCGCTGCTTTCTGAACGTCTGTAAGCTTCTTGCTGATTTTCCTTACGATCTTGATGAATAGAGCCAGCGTCTGATTGACTGGAAGTTGTAGCTCGGCCTAGAGGAATCCAAACAACAATAAACAACACCGTTAGGAACTTCTTGCAAAGGGGGTTCATACCTCGACCTGCTCAACCGTTTTCCTTTGGGATCCAAGAGCAAGTAGAATGGACGCTTGTACAGCACTCAACCGTATGTCGTCACCAAGTCTCTTTTCGAAATAGAGCGACGAGAGTGTCGGTAGAAGGTCAATGATGACGTGATAATCGACCATATTGCTCGCATATGAATCTAGCCGTTTTAGATCAAAAGGATTGAGTAGTATTGATAATTCGGCAGAACCAAGCTCTGCTAAGAATAAGAGTGTGACTGAGAGGATGTATGATTGGGGAACCCACCTCGAACAGCATGTTGATCTACTGCTTTGGTGCCAACATTTGCTGCTTCAAGAATGCTCAGACCAGTCACACTTCCAAATTCGCGGAAGCTGAAAGAGAGCAGAGAAAGGAAACGACGTCGGAAGTCTAATAAGTGATCAGTCAAGTACGGGCTTGTATATTAGCTGACCCAACCTTTGGCAAACTCCGACAACCATTCCAACTCATTATCAGTGGAACTATTTAAACCACGGACCATAACACACGAGTGCTCTCCCGTGAGTTCACTCGTTGTTTGTCGAATATAAAGAGGCACATATCCAGCTCGCTTCCAAAATCTAAATAGAACATGAGTCTTTAGTTGCGTTAGCAAGAAAGAGCGAAATTACCTCAGCAGTTGAGGTGTGAGACCATAAGAAACGCCCAAATAATCCAACATCTCAGGTTTCCTTTCTGATAAACGTTGTAGGAGAGGCGGCATTTGCGAAGGCGCACGCACTGTTGGTTTGTCTGTCAATAGATCCGTCGACTATAAGAACATGAATATCATTGTGATCGAAATGTCGCAGAAACAAAAAGACACACCGAGTCAACGATACCAGAGCTAGGATAGGGAGGTTCAGTATGTGAAACCTCGTCAATATTCAAAATCTCTCCACTGAAATACGAATTCAGAGCCTTCAGAGCTCTGGATCCATACCCCATCTGAACTTACGGTTGAGTTTAGGTTTCACGTTTAACGTATACAAGGCGGACTCACGTTTGCATAATCTGGGTGCGTCGCGATTCTTATCACTCTTGCGCCAGACATATAGGCAAATTTGTTTTCTTGGAATTGTTGAGAAATGATCCAAGGAATCATATCACCTCCAGCTCTGAAACCTCGATTGATACCGTCCATAATGGCTTGTTTGCTGATTTTCCCCTCTAGAGCTACTTGCAATACTACCAATGGCTCTGGTAGATGACTCTCATCATCCTTTATCGGAGGGAGTAGAACAAAAAGATGATGTGCCGGTGCATCTGACATTAGCTGCAGGTCGTTGGGTTGATTCTTGTAGTGGCTAGCAACATATAAAGCCATCATTCGTTGCAGAAAAACTTCCGATGCTGGGTGGTAGCTGAACAAAGTATCCCGAGAAACGTAGTACAACTCGCACTGAGATGGATGCGGACAGCCTTGAGCAGGGGATTTTGGCAGGATTGTTGCATCCATGCAGAGAAGGGTATTGAGCCATTTTTCTACTTTGTCGCCAGCAGAATAACGGATAGGTGTCTCAAGTTTGATTTCTCGCAATGTACGAGCTTTGGGTGGTGCCTTATGGGAGGGCTTTTTAGATGTCGACGCGATAGTCTCATCGGTCTTGGTAGTGTCCTTCGTCAGGGAGGACCGAGTGTTTTCACGAAGTTGTTGAATGAGTTTGAGCGATAGGGAACGTCCGGTACCTTCGTAACCGTTGATTGTAGAAGCCATAAAGATGAGGTATGGGCCGATGAGATTGCGTACGAGGGGCAATGGGATTGCCGCAGCTTCGTCAATTATTACCAGCTCCGCTTGTCCTAAAACGTGAGCATCTTGAGGTTGAATGTACTATGAGGGCAACCGGTCGGTCAACTGATAATATATCATAAAACGGGAATACCCTCACCTGAATCGTTTGTCTGTGTTCTCGAAAAATATTTACGCGCACGATCGCTTTGTTGAAGTCAGGATTTGTGCTCTGCGCAATATCGTAGTCCAAATGCTCTTCGTAACCCAGAGCGTCCATACCCTTGAAGATGAAATCAAAAAGAGTCTTCAAATTTTCCGGACTAGGACTGGTAACAAAAATGTTCGAATATCCATGAGCAAGTGCAGCCGCTATGGCTAAACCAAGAGCGGCAGACTTCCCTCGACCACGAGCGGCGGTTAACGTGACAGTAGAAGACAATGTTTTTTCAGCGATTGCATCTACAAATGTCAAGATTGCTTGTGCTTGATCCAAGGTTCTGGCCAATTTCACTAATTCCCCGACGGGCTTCGTATCAACAAGACTGTCCTTGAGCTCTTTCAATTCGGGCTCTTCTTTTCCCTTGCCTCGTTCCTCTTCGAGCGGTGTGATATCTTTTCCACGTGATATAGGGAGGACATTTAGTTCATCGTCGAGAACAAGACAATCATCGCATGAACCGAGGGATAATATGAATCGCTCGTTGAACCGGGCTACAACGGAATCATGAGCAGAGGTCCTGTAGCGCGAGTGGACGTCCTATGTGCCATATTAGAGAATATATATCAGAATGCAAGCTAATAGTCACCATGGTCATAGTGTACAATTGCCGCAAAGAAGTCATCGTCTTGAGCAAAAGCACGACAAGCCCTCCCCCCTCTACGGTTTCAATCGTACGTGCAAGTAGGTTCGGGGTAATTGCTTCGAAATCTTGCAATACGCACATGCCATACGTGTTACCCAGTATCTTCTGTGATTCTTTGTAATACCTGTGGTAGTTAAAACCGGAGGATGTAAAGAATTCAATTTTCAAGGGAGAGAAATCACGTACGTGTATCGAATGTCTGTCACTGTGATGAAAATCTCGAATGGATCTTGTTCATTAAGTTCTCTGACCCCTCTCTTAACATCCCGCTTGATTTTTGCCTCCCGTTTCTTACGATGACTAGACGGTCGCAAATCAAACAAATATAAGTGCAGCAGATCGATTAAAATGACAACGACTTACCTGGTGAATCCGAGCTCCTTCTTGTAACACCATAATACAGATGGGCGAGCTGAAACGCGAGCTTGCGACAAGAGGAAGTGAAGATTCACGATCTGTAACAAATTTACAATGATCAACCAAGGTAGGACATGGAAGACACGTACCTGGTCTCTCCCCTTGTCTCCGACGAGAACAATGAACGACCGGTGATTCTTCTTGACATTGTTATTGATCAGTGTTGGTATCCGAGGATCCAATTGTTTGCGCATCAGAACTCTGAAGTCTCTAGTAATTTTAAACCAAGACAAGGTAGTATAGTACGAAATAAGCAAAATTCCCACGTCTAATTTGAACTCCCCGCATGGCACTCAGGCTGTACCGAACCAAGAATCTTTATAAATCAGTCCACCCTTACATTGTATGCGCATGAACTGTAGAGAAGCAATGGTATCATAACTGTGTACCACATTTTAATATTTCCAGGTGACCTGGATCATTCGGTGCCCTGAAGGAAAGAAACAAGCAGTGGCGAACCCTACTAGGTGTCGTGTATACCAGGTCAATACTCTTGAAGTTAACTTGGCCAGAGGTTGCCTGAAAGAAAAGTTTCCTTGTAGAGTCCTGTGGACGATACGCTGGGGATTTTTACGGTATTACAAGCTCTCAGACATTGTTTCAGGCTGGGTACAGCTTGAGATAGTTGACTTCCGTCGTGAGCGGTTCTTTTTTCGGCGGGTAGCAATATGTACTATTAGATCCTTTTGATTACTTCTGATAATACAGGGTCACCATCCGGGAAGCAATTGTATATTGAACAGGTATAAAACCTATTTTAAAATATATGCCAATTCTTGATTCCTTAGGATAAAGACTCTTGAATCTTTCATCCCAAAAGTCATCACTGCGGCGATCTGCGGTTGCCAACCGCCCACCAGTGAGTTTATTCCCAGTGTCCAACATATGTAGCATCTCAAGGTTGTCTTCTAATCCAGCATTACAGTGGGTCCAGTATTTCCACCTTCAACGCGGATCTTCTTGGCACGATAAGTATTCGAATGGGTGAACATCGAGTGACACCGCCGATTCCGAATGAGCGCTTGAACCCTCGCATGACCATCGGGCCTCATGGTAGTTATATGATTATAACCAACAGTATTCAAATGCACAAGGAAACGAGGGGTAGAAGGTACACTTCCAGACCGAATATGGAACAATCCGCATTCGCCTCCAGTTTCCGGACAGCTCCAAATCGAGCACCTGCGCGACATATCCCATCAGCTGCACGAAAACGCGTTGTGCCGCTCAGAGGGGGTTGTCATTATCTGAGTCTGCCGGCAGTTGGTCAATTCAGAAGCGTCGATGTCGTCCTTGCACTCGAAGATCGGAACCGGGTCCAATATCATAAAGCCCAGTTGAGCCGAATAACTTATCCACGCAACATCCCAACAACATGGGTGGGCCGCTGAGATTACGTCCCGCTGGTGTCAGAAGTGACGACCTGTATGAGATTTAGTTTCGTAATAATAGATATGTTGTCAGGACTTCGGTATACCTATAACACGATTTTTACCAAGGAAGCTCATGTTAGAAGATCCTACGCATTGGCCGGTCAAATAACGCACGATAGCAACCTTGGAATTGAGCTTCCAGTGCGAGCTGTGAGTCACTGGACAAGAGTCACCGTGAGAACATCTGCACAATTCTGCTCGAATGTTCGAAATTCACTCACAGCGGCGATAGTGCGCTCACCTGAACCTCTAGAAGTCTCTCAATGCGGACTTAACACAACTCTGTTTGACTCTGGTTGATAATTTTGGCAGCCAAATCCATTTCTGACGAATTGATGCCTCGAAACCTTGTTTGGCTCTGCGTCTATTAGAATATGAGCCCAGTCAACCGGCATGGAATAAGGGGTGCTATTGTTCTGGAATAACCAACGACTGAGGAGGGATAGTTTCTGAAGGAGACAAAGGAGGAAAAAACAACATTGCTTGTTCTAATCTTGGGAGCAGCGGACCCGGAACTTGAAGCGATTATGTTCTTGAGGGTATTCGCCAATCATTTACTGGGTCCATTGATGCCATCATGCCGCAACACCTGTCCGTCCTCTTGTCCTCGATTCGTTTCAGGTTGATATAAAAGTCTGGTTCCGTAAATCGAGCGTTAAACGTATGGAACAATGAATTACGGTACTTACATCTTGTGCAAGTCTATGCAACACAAACTACAATCCGCTTTTAATTGCTCTGGCTGTGTTTTAGGGCCGCTTCACCTGAAGCCTTGTCTTCCGCAAGTGATACACGTCTCTTGACCCATGAACTCTACGTCTATGGCACCAATAGCTGGTCCATCGCTCGTTCCCTTTCCTTCTTCCACAGCCGTACCGTCAGCAAGTACTAGAACTCAAGTCCAAACCTCGCCCCGCAATTCCACATACTCCACAACCACCACAAGCTCATACGCCTCAGATGGAACGTCTTATGAATTCCAAACAACATTCTCAAAGGTCTTCGAATCTGTCAGACGTATGAGGATACATATCGAGGCGTTTAATTCGTCTGCCCTCATCTCCACATCGTACGATTTCGAGTCCAACCTTTTATGTCTCCTCCTCCAGATCACCGAAGTCACAGATCAATGCATGGCCTTTGGAACGGACGAAAGCAGATACGAGACGTCCTATACCAATGTACGCTTTACATTGCGTACCTTTATGGAGACAGTGGAGTCTCGACTCCTGAATAAGGCATCTATCTGCTTGACATTCGTGGTCGACGCCATGTACACATTCATGGAGATTTGCATTAGTGAAATCTCTAGGTGGAGAACACCAAAAGTACGGCAGGAATCAATCGAAATTCCTCGGGACCATACGATGTTCTGTGCACCTTCCAACTTGAGCACGAGTGAGGGAGGGTTCTGCGCCCCGCAACCTCCCGCAGATCTCGTATCAGGATTAACATCTCATAAACCCTCGATACTAAAAAGACTTCGAACATTCTCAAACATCACACTCCGGAGACAAAAGCATTCCTCTGAACCTCCCAATGGTCGGAAAGGTCCAATCATAAATCCCGCGGTCGCAAAACGGATGGAGAGACATCTACGCGCATCGGTTGATCAGATACCGCAGCAGAGCGTGGTATCACCTGAAGAATGCAGGAAGCTTTGTATCCCACCCAAGTAAGTCTACCTTTTGCACCTAGCGATGAAACTGACTTCTGAGGACCAGAAGAGAGTCGGAGATAATTAGCCCACGGAACAGACCCAACGGAGCCATCCGACACCGAGAACCATCAATTGGATCACGAAAACGAGAAGTGTGGAAACGGAAGAGACAAAGTTGGCCCTTTGCCAACAGATCGCATAACCGCTCGCGCTTCAAACTTTGGCAATACACCTTGCCTGTCACACCCGCCCCCCCACTGATTGTTGTTTGAAAGGAAATAGTCTGTGCATCTAGCCAATTATTTGTTGATAATCCACAGTTCTATCATCTTGACTATTTCCTGCATATCGACGTTCCTTACCTCCTTCTTGGTCATAATTTATCATTACTCTCCTTGATAATATAAGCTTTGTACAGTGTATAATCAACGCTCAAAGTATCTCGAAATCTGTTTTGTTGCGTCAGTTGCACGAGCGCTTGGCCACAACGACTTCTCACCGTTACCATGGGTAATGAAATCAGTGAAAGGCTACTGGCTTCTGATCCATTCGTTCTCGAATCTCGAGATATACCTTCTGTCGCTAAATATATCAAGTCTGAGCAGTGCAAAAATGTCTTCGTCATGGTGAGCTACAGTGTCCATACCTGTGTAGTCTGTGGTATCAAGCTGAATCTAATGTTATAGCTTGGTGCTGGTAGGTCTCTCCATTCAGTAGAGATGTTTCAAGTTATATCATTATCGGTCATATCTACCAGGTGTTAGCACTTCTGCGGGAATTCCAGATTTTAGATCACCGGGAACAGGTAAGCTTTCCTCGAAGATAACTGCTTCTCTGGGCCGTAATTTCATATCTTCCGCCAGGTTTATATGTATGTTGGTTTCATCAAACTGAAGCCTTTGCCAAAGGTTGGCTGACATCGACATCGATGAATTTGCAAGTCCAATTTGGCTCGATTGAATCTTGACCAACCTGAAGACGTCTTCAATATTGACTTCTTCCGGACCAACCCAGTTCCATTCTACACACTCGCGAAAGAGCTCTACCCGGGACGTTTTCGACCCACAATCACCCACTCTTTTATCCGGCTTCTCGACACGCACAAGCTTTTACGGATTTGCTTTACCCAGAACATAGATACTTTAGAGCGTCGTGCAGGTATCCCACAGGACAAGATCGTCGAGGCTCACGGAAGCTTTGCGACCCAGAGATGTATCAATTGTAAGAGTCCATTTGATGGCGAAGAAATCAAGCGCCTAGTAAACGAAATGAAGATTCCAAAGTGTCGGATCTGTAGAGGGTTGGTCAAACCAGATATTGTATTCTTCGGGGAAGCGGTATGTCTAATGTTAATCATTTGATCTTCTCCGTATGATTACTGACAATTAATTTAATATGACGGTATACTTCTTTTTGCTAGCTCCCGGAGGATTTCGCCAAGAAAGTCCCCAAGCTGAGAGAGGCAGATCTTCTGCTTGTAATGGGGACGTCGTTGCAAGTTCAGCCGTTTGCCTCTCTCACCCAATTCGCCCCGAGGGGATGTCCTCGTGTGCTTATCAACCTCGAGAAGGCTGGTGATATCGGGAGTCGTCCAGACGACGTTTTGTGTCTTGGTAAATGCGATGATATAGTCAGAGAACTCGCGAAAGAGCTTGGATGGGCAAAGGAACTCAAGAAAGCTTGGGCAGAGACGAAATCCAGTGTTGAAGGGGGTGGATTACATGAGGGCGAGGAAGAAGAGGATTCGGAAGGGTCAACCGAAGTGGAAGAAACAGAGGAAGAGAAGCTCAAACGCGAGGTAGAGCAGATGACAAAATCTGTCGACGAAACGCTGAGGGTTGCGGATGTGCTGAAGCGGGATGTGCGCAATGACGAAGACCTCACTGGCAGGTCCTCGCGTATTCCTGCACTGGCAGAAGCCGATTCCGTGGATCATACCGAGGCAAAACCTGCTGGAAGCTCAGAGGTGAAATTGTAATACGTGGCGAGTCTCACTGCTTGTGTATCTTAAGTTGTCTGAGTTATATCACCCTGTTTCATCCTATTATATCAGATATCAGAATGTTCAGTGGCAAATCTTGTTCCATAATTTTGGTCCATTTATTGCCGAATTTAGCTTGACCACAGCCGTCCGGTCAAGGCAACACGCCCGGTACACGTTCTGATACAGGTCTTGCTTCACTGCTTAGTGTGTTTTCATGGCCACCTTGTTTCTTTCCCACTCCCTTGTTACCCGTTGTAAATCATGGTTTTGGATATAGCTTTTTCGATGTGCACAACTCGGGATGATGTTGTGAACGCTGTCAACATCCTCAAGGATTCGCCCTACATTGTATTAGATTGCGAAGGTTAATTTCCGCTTATGATGACATTCTTTCGACTGACTGTGTTACATAAAGGAAAAGAACTGGGCATGGAAGACGGCGCCTTATCTCTCGTTTGTGTCGGATCAGCATACGCACATTATATCTTCTTGTTCGACGCCGTTCGTCTTTCTCGATCCGATCTCGATCCTTTGTTGTCGCTCTTGGCAGGCAAGGTGATTAAAGTCGTATGGGATGGACGTATGGACTTTATCGAAATTTGGACTACCTATAGAATAGGGATCGCAGGAAATGTCTGCGATCTGCAGGTCGCAGAAGTATTGAGCCGCAGCCAGTTCAGAGGCGAAGGAGAGGAAGATAGGTTAGAGAGGTTGGCGCATTATTTTGGAGGCCAGGTGTGGAAGGCAAGAGATAGATATGCGGGGATCCACAAGGTAATCGGATTGCAGCAATGTCTAGAAGACAGCGGCTATAAGGGCCTGGTTGGCAAA
>QLOR01005293.1:0-10047 GCA_003313825.1 Sarcodon aspratus | reverse complement strand
AAACCGACTCTTCCCCACATAAGTAGACATGCTTAAGCTGAGTATCTTTGACATCTGTCGACGACAAGATTGACATTAGACTCGGAGATCTTTCTGCAAGAACTTGAATCTTAGTAGTACGCGCCTCAACAGGCCCGGACTCGTGTTATCTGAGTCCTCGTCTTCCATCCCACCTTATCTTTTCCTTTCACTTACCAGTGACCACACCGTGATTCCATCGATCCAAGAGTCTGGAATGGAAGATGCTGACCACAAGTTCGACAACGAAGAACATTCGGGACTCGGAAACAATATTATGTAAAAACTTCAAGAAGATCGTTGTTATCAAGTTAGAGTGTCCAACACTAGATTATATCCAGTCGATTCCACGACGGTACGTGAATAGCATGGCCATAAGTGCCATCATTAGCGACAGGGTTATGTATATAGTATCAAGTAAGACGAAAAAAGATTCAGTCCATCAGGCAAGTGCAGCAAAGCCAACTTGGGGTGGAGCAAGATTGAAGACAGTGTAAACATTCCGCAAAAAGACGTCTCCCACAAT
Source organism: Sarcodon aspratus (assembly GCA_003313825.1). Lineage (NCBI taxonomy): Eukaryota > Fungi > Basidiomycota > Agaricomycetes > Thelephorales > Thelephoraceae > Sarcodon > Sarcodon aspratus. The sequence continues at coordinate 9,503 of QLOR01005293.1, read as the reverse complement.
CCACATGTCGACTTAGTAACAAGTCAGTTCTGGGCCAATATAGAGGGCAAATATAACTTACCACCATCTTGGCTAGTAATACCGCCGACACAGTCCTCAGAGCCGGATGAAATTTGGCCCAAGTTGAAATTCTTAGCCTGGATCTCCCACGGTTGGCCGCCGAAAGTCAAGCTTACTGCGGGGATCGCGTTACAGGGAACTGTAGACCGATTAGGATGTCCCCTTGAAAATCTAGCGCTGCAGAAGCCTACCTGTCCAGAATCCAGGATTTGTGGCTGAAACATTCTTCGCCCCTGGAATATTTTCGTAGAGTCGGGCAACTTTTGATGGGTCACCAATGATAAGCGTGGTTCCTGTATCGATTATCGAATCGACTCCGTCCAACACGTCTTTTCCGCTAACGGAAACAGCATCCATGTTTACTTGCCAATATCCCTGAAACGAAAGTAATTTCAGCAATTGTACGTCATATAACCTATCCATCTTACCTCTTGGGTGACATTGGTATAAACAAATTTACCAGTGTACAATTGATTGTCCACGCCACCAATAAACAGCTCTGATCCTGTATCCGCAAGCTTAAATGCAAACATCGGCTCATCAACTTGTTCTTGATCTACTAGAGTTTGGAACACTGGAGGAGCATTATAAGCTGAGATCGATTGGAAACCCATTCCCATCAAGCCATCGGGAGAGAAACTGCCAGAAGAGAAACCTGATGAGTAGGCGGCCGCAACTCCCAATGTCTGAGAAACAGCGTTCATGCCAGCGATGACGACGGTGTCGCTATATTGTTCGCCATTCACGCTAGAACCATCGCCGTAGGTGAGGTTGAAGGTCTTCCCTAGATCAGTGGAGGTAGAGCTATTGCTGGGATCGAACAATTTATGACCTGTACAATTCTCTTTGCAGTTTACACCAGGAAGGAAGAGATCTGAACTCCCGGTATCGAAGTCGACTAAAGTATACCATGGAAAACACTAATGAAAACTCGAACATAATGTGACAATTTTAAGACGAACCTGTGAAATCATCTGGTGGTGTGCCAACTGAAATTGTTCCTTGCCAGAGGGAGCCACTGTCCTCCATAGTGAGGGGAACTGGACTAGCATCGCGTTTTCGAGAACCAATCCTTACTAGAGGGTGAGGGCTCCCTGTATTTCGTTCAAACGCATCCAAACCACGCATGATTTTACTATAGGCATATATTAGCTTCAAAAACTGCGCATTATTACGATGAGACGCACCGAATAGAGAACTCGCGGTCTCTCTGCAGTCCCTCAAGATTCGCGGTACCATCCAAGTTGGTCGCTGAGGATCGTTTTGAAATTGAAATCCGGGAGCCTTTGAGAGGCGCATTGGGCGAGGCTGCAACAGAAACAGCAAGGGCAGCAGCGACAAAACCAAGAGAGAGATGCATGACAAAACAGACTCGGAGGGGCGAAATCCTAGCGCAAAGAACTGCGACGTGGCATTTTATAGTGCGAAGTAGTCCAAAAATGCCTTAGTGAAACGTTTGATTGATGTTAATTGACACGTTCTTCTGTTATGGAACAGTCGCTTGTGCGTGTTCAGCGAGAGAAGCCTATGAGAAGGTGGAGTAAATACAAGAAGCGTTGCTTCTTTAAAATGTCGTACGACATAAGTACTAGACTTTCCTACATGTGAAATAAATATGAATGAGCATACTTTGGGTCGACGCTGGAAGAGACAAAGAGAAAATACCATATATCTGAAACAACTGAACGTGGTGGAGTTGGCGCATTACCTAATAACTAATGGAAGCCAGGAAGAACGTCGCACACACGGCTGCAGTGGCATGACTTTCAAGTTGATGCCGGTGGTGACACGGCATGTTCTTTTGACACCTTGCCCATACCATCCGCTTGCCAATATGAGGCTTCTCTAAGTTCCAGTGTTGGCAAGGCCAGTGGACTTGCCACATAGCCACAAAAACATGGCTTTTCCGCATTTAGTAATAGTAACGTGATTTATTCACTTTTGGAGAAACATACCATATACGGTCGGTCTGCCACACCGATGCCACTACAAGACAAGACAACAACCGAAACAGTACTATAGCACGTAGTTCAAAATAGCGTCTCTTTCAACTTGAAGTCTCTTTGGCCATGCAAATGTATACTAGTTAAGCACCGAGTACCGAGTCCTGGTGCATAAGACGAAGGTCCAGGTTACAACGCATTTGGTGAAAACTTTGGGATGGTGGGTTGGAATTCGCTCACACGATGATATGTTTAATCGACACCGAGTATATTCGATATTTAGTACAAAGGCTTGTGTATAATATTGAATATTGAATTTCGTCCACAGAATCCTGTTTCAATACGGTGCCATGATTGCCATTTCAATGGTCAATCTATCCAGTCTCATGTAACCCACCCATTTGCGGGGTTTGTTGTGTACATTTTGAGGCTGAGATGGATCGTTTGACGTATTGTATTTCGCAAGTGCTGTATCAGTTCTCAGCACAACAATGCATCCAGAGCCTGTCTGGATCATTTATATCAAGTGCCCACACTGTATCGATGACATTAATGAGACGCATACAATTGAAAAATAAATAAAAACTGTGCCTAGATTACTGCTGTGTTGTGTTTAGCAACTCTTCACCTCCGAGAACATCTGCCCCATCCTGTACAGTTTCTGCAGCAGAGCAACAGCGGCCCAGCAGTGCGTACGGATTCCAGAGCATCTTTGGGTTGTCCTTTAACATATTGGAATAAGCCCATGCCGGTAGGTCTTCGCGACTCTTTCTGTACGAGTAGAAGTAGTCCCTCCACCAGCCTCAAGTAAAGCCATAGATTCATGTCTCACAGGAGCAGTAATGGTGGAGCATGCCCGAAGAATCCAGACGCAGCAGCGGAGCGAGTAAAACACGAACATCAATCGCATATACCTAATTAGGAGTTGGGCCACGGCCGTGTTTGCGGCAATGGCCACAGACCGAGCCGGCCACGGCCTTGCCAACACTGCTAAGTTCTCCTCATCCCACACCGCAGCTGCTTCCAGATGTAGGTACTAGGTAGGCTGCCCCTGCGCCTTAGCACGACGGCAGAATATTTGATCGAAAATTATCAAAGCCATCTCAGGACGAGCGCCTGTTCGACTTCAACATGTATACGCCACGTGCGCTGATCTATGCGTTGTCAACTTATAATTAGAAGAACCTCCATCGACTTGACGGTCTCCACCCCTCTTCATGCTAGACCCGGAGGAGCAATCTCGTTTACTGGCGCCTTCTCCAGAACACCTGGCGTCAGTAAAAGTCTTCCCTCTGATTCCTCACATTAGGAGAGATGTAACGGTGAGGGTTATTCACTAAGGATGGCACAACTTATTCAAATCTATGGAAGAAAAATATAGGTATGAATCTCAGTTGTTATTAGAGATTTCAGAGCTTATAATTCTGGAAGACACTGCTTTAGATTGGGAGTAAGTGTCGCCTTATGCTCGACACGAAGGCTTCAGAAACTTATATTTGTCAACAGGCAACTGACTGCTCCCGACGTCAATTTCGCCATCATCCGGCCGCTAGTGTTTAAATATGCCAGGTTAAATAATATGGCAGTCGTTTATTCGTGTCTGGTCGTTCGCTCGCACTTCCTCTCGGAAGCTGGAATGGACATGACCTACTCCGGTCTCATGATTTCAAGGGCGAATTTTTGTGAAATATTAGCGATGAAACTCCTTACCCGGTTTTCTTCTGACAAGATACAACTGACAGCAGTTCTCACGGCTAGTTGGAACCCTTTAGCAGGAGCTCCTGTTGATGTACTAGTCGGAATTCGGGAATCGCTTGGGAGATCTCAAGATGACTTTGAGGACCCACAATCCGCGCTCGAAGTTGGTGCTTCGCTTTCTCCCTGCTATTTTGAAGATTGACTTTTCCAGATTGCTATCGCTACGGAATCTAAATCTTTCTTGTCATCGCCATTGGTACAAGCTATCATCCAAGATATCTATTCCGGAAAAGTGGTATTTTCCATGACAGCATCTCATCGCTCGGTTCTGGCGGATAACTATAAGCCAAAGGCGATTGAAATTTACGATTACTCTTCAGCTCCATTTCTCAATCATTATCGGTTCGTCTGGCTCCATTTTTGAACTCTTCAGGTTCTATTTACAACGACCGCAGTCTACGTGTACCCAAATACGGAGCCCTTCTTAAGTTCCTCAACTTTGCTCTGCTGTTGATAATGTTTGTCTTGTGTTTATCGAGTAAGCTTCCTCCTTGATTATGAACATGCATCAGAACTAATACACGATTTGTTTTAGCCTCAAACGTACAGAAGGTGTTCCCGTCTGAGGCAGTGTTCATCATCTTTGCTGCTGCCTTTTCTCTGGAAGAATATACGGCTTTAAAAGAACACGGTTGGGGAAGTAAGTTAATCGGATTTACACATAAACGTCAAGCTCATATTCATCTAGTTTATTTCGCTAACGTGCGATCCGTGGAATTGTTTCTCAGAAACTGACACAAGCTCCAGTACCTAGATGTGGAACGTTTTTGATTCGTCTTTCGTCCTCATCTTCTTCGTTTATTTAGCCCTGAGGATCAAGGGCCTTGTATCAGACGATGGTTAGAAGCCTCTGCATTCCAAGATTATCCTAATCCATCACTTCCTGTACAGAGCAAACATCCGCGCTTGGCTTCGACATTCTTGCTTGTGGAGCTTGCGTCCTGTTTCCCCGGTGAGCAGTGCTCGATATAGAACCAAACACTTTTTCAAATGATCTTCTCTAGCCTTGCTTTCTTTGCCGTAAAGAACAACGTAGTGATCTTGTAGGTTATTTTACAAGAATCTGAATAGTTGTACTTATTCTAGTAGATCTTTGCGGGCCATGATTGCAGAGTTCATATTCTTCATTGGCATTGCAGCTATATGTTTCTCTGGACTCCTTTTTACCCTGCATACTCTAGCGTCGGACACATGGTCATTCAAATCTATTGCTTGGTTGATGGTGCAGATATGGTTTGGAAACACATACCTTAGTTTCGACCAAGCGTCAAGTTTCCATCCTATTTTCGGACCAATCTTAATGACCTGCTTCGCTGCACTATCTAACAGCTTGTTATTGACCAGTACGTTCATGTTATGCTGACTTATTCGCATTCTGAAGAACGAACTATGAACAGTTCTGATTTCAATTTTGTCAAATACATTTGCTAGGATTGACGCAGTAAGTAATATATGTTCATCTTTGTTTTGTTCTTCGTGTTTATCTAGGTGACATAGAACGCAAATCAAGAGGTCAGATATCCGTGCCACCCTTACGATCGTAAACTAAACGGTCCTCTCCTAGTATTTATTTCAATTCGCCATTTCCACTATTGAAGGGTAAATTCTTCATTTAAATGGGCTACGTCTGAGGCTCATTATATTGCAGAGTAAAGTCGGATGCGCTATTTAGCTATCAGCCGCCTTTTAACCTGTTGGCCTTTGTCATCTTATGGCCCTTGAGTTGGGTCCTAACTCCTCGATCTCTGCACTCCGCAAATGTCTTTCTGATCAAGTTGACGGTAGGCTTTTTAGTTGGCCTTCACTCATGTTTGCTCCAAATTGACATTCTATTCAGTCGTTCCCGATACTCATCATCATCGGTTTGTACGAAAGGTATTTCTCCGTAGGCGATACTTTAAGGGAAACCGGCAGGGGAGCCGCGAATTCATTGTACAACAGCATCAAGAATATTCCTATATTAGAGGCCATCGTTCGGTCGCCTTCAGGTGACCTCTATGACGCAATTTTTGATTTTGAAGTGTCTCCGGATGACAATCTGTTCGACTCGGAGGATGAAGATAGGGTGGCCTTGAGATCTATGACGTCAACGGACGACTTACGTCGGCGCAAAGCCAGCCCACACACGCCAGTAGAAAGCTTGAGGACCCACGATGCCCCGAGGTCGGCTATATCACCCCCAAGATCACCGATTCGAGGTAGATATCCATCCAAATCGCCGCGTTTGCATGCTAGCCAGGTGTTACCCTCGTTAGTCGAGCCTAGTCAATCGGGAGAGCTACCTACATTAGGAAACGGAAGCCCATTAGAAAAATTATTCACAGGCGGTAACGTCAACCTCGGCACCGGTGGTGGAAGGCCAGATAAGATCGTAGAGGCGAACATGAAGAAGCTCGAGACCCTATTGGAAGACATCAAGGGTTTGCCAGTTAGTGGACTGAAGGACGAAATGAAGGAATTGCAGGTATGATTCACTGGTGTCCCAGTTCTGGCAACGCGTTGATCGTATAATGGATTAGGACCGACAAGCACGTATCGAGCATCTACTGCTGACGCTGACGCGTGCAATGAGGGGTGACTTGCACAGACACGAGACCCTGTGACTGCATACGACAGTTCTTGAACTGAAACATGCCTTGCCACTTGGCGTTTAGTGTGAACACGGACATTAGCTCTTTCGGTAGTTTGCTAGCTTCCGTATTGTTTTTGATGCCGGTGATGTCGTCGTTATTGTTTCGTTGCTCCACGAGGCCATCTTCCATGCCTTTGACGAGCGCGCCTGTGGGATCAGAGTTCGAAGACCCCGGATGCGATCACAATGATCTTTATTCTTGGATATTTCGTTGAACAAAGTGATTCCTCAGTGCTATCTTATCAGGTTTGCGTGGATGTTTGGTCGTGAGGTAACATAGATCGAACTTCAAACGACTACACCTGTTTGTTACTTGTATCATTAAGCGCAAGCACCTGTGTCTTGAGCAGAGCTTGCCCTTTGTCCGGTCGGCTTGGTCCGTAAATTTTTACCCCGTCAAGACCAGGGTCCCTGGAGTCCTCCTGCGTTACTTTGCCGAATTAGATCCCCCTTGTTTCGCAAGTTCATATAACGTTCTACACGCTCTTTTATTCTTTGCACTCTTCATTCTAACCCTCCTACATTTCGTTTCTACTAGAACTGAATATGGGTGCTGTTTGCGGTTGTTGCTCCGAACCCGTCGACTTTGATGGAGAAGTCAATCTATATCATTTCGACCTGCATAGAGCAGTTGGGAAGGGTGCCTTTGGGAAAGTGCGTTGGGGGAGCTGTTGCGCATATAGGGGTGTCACTTATGATGTTATCGGGTCATTCTTAGGTTCGGGTTGTTGCACACAGACGGTCCAAGACCTTATACGCGCTGAAATATATCGAGAAGGCCAAATGTACGAGGCAGCGTGCGGTGGCGAACATTATCCAGGAGCGACGGTTGTTGGAGGAGGTACGTGTGTTTGTTCTTTGATATTATCATGCAGTTACTTGGGGAAATTTATTGATATTCGCATATACAGGTCGAACATCCTTTCATTGTCAACCTGCGGTATGCATTCCAAGACGACGAGAATTGTTTTTTCGTGTTGGATCTTATGTTAGGGGGTGACATACGATGTGCGTTTTATTTCCATCAGTGTACCGACGCCGCCGGAATTGAGCGGGTAATCCATTAGTCCACCTTGAACGTAACGCGGCGATAACAGAAGACGTAGTAAGATTTTGGACCGCGGAGTTGGCTTCCGCAGTCAACTATCTGCATAAACAGAAGATTGTCCATAGGTGGGTCCTTTGTTCCAACGAACTATTCTGTGCTAATATTCTGGACTCCATTCGTTAGGGATATCAAGCCTGATAATATCCTTCTGGATGATATGGGCCACACGCATATAACCGACTTCAACGTTGCAATACATTACTCTGAAAGGCGATTACATACTAGTGTAGCTGGTAGTATGGCATATATGGCGCCAGATATTTTGGCTAGTAAGTTCTAATTTGGTGAGATTATGGCGTACAAGCTAACCTCTAATTAGAAAAAGGTTACACGTGGCACGTAGACTACTGGAGCTTGGGTGTGTGCGTATGGGAGATGTTGTTCCGTCACCGGCCCTTCAATGGCCGTTCGTCAGAAAAGTTGACAGCATCGATTTTGAACGACCCTTTAAAATTTCCCAATGATGCAAATGAGCTATGTAGCGCTGATGGCCAAAATTTTGTACGTTCGGTGAGTGGATGATTCAGTTTACAAGTTCGAAGTAACGAATTGATATATTTATGTGCGATGTAGCTTCTGGACAGGAATACCAGGACTAGGTTAGCATGCAGAAGTCGAGAACGAGGACTGGATGAATTTCGGAATCACCCGTGGCTGTCCTCTTTGGATTGGGATCGATTACTGGTCAAAGAACTCCAGTCTCCTTTTATCCCTGATGTAAGTGCCGGTTTCTCTTCTTGTAAATATTATGCTGATGCTCATTTAATGTAGGTGAAAAAGGCGAACTTTGACGTGTCACACGAGTTGGATGAGTTCTTGATGGTTGAAAAACCTTTGACACATTCGACACGGAAGAAGAATGTGGACCCCAATAAACTCAAGCCCGAATACCGAGAATTGGAAGAGCAGTGGGTTCCATCTCTAGTTCTTATTGATCAACAACATTCTGATCCTATTTGGTCAGATTCACAATTTATGATTCAACAAAGGGAAAGCGACTGTCGTATTACCCGCACAATTTACCCATCCGTTCTTCGGGTGAAAACGATTCGACAACTGTATTGCCGTCAGCCACTAATACGATTGCTCAGACTTCCAGCACAATTGACTGGTCAAATGCCGGCACGCCTGTCCCCTCCGCACATGGACATTGAGGCTATCGCGATGTGTCGCGAAAGACAAGTTGCAATAAGCTTGGAACTTTTCATGAGTCGCAACTTGGGGGACACGAGCCACACCTAGAGGCACCTGGATATGACTTGGCCACCTTCACTTATAATTACGCATATTGCATCATCGTAGGTTTACGATCAAATTAATCTCATGCAGCACTCATTCGGACGCTTGCCTTATCGCATACCATCCCATTCGTAGCATCTATATGGAATCCCCTCTTCCATTCATTGAATTCGTTGATTGTACCGCTTCGTTGTTACTGTTCTCATTATGTCGTTCTCTACACAGCCCTCTCCGTGTTGGATTGTTACTAGGAGACTGGGGAGTGTTGATATCATTATTGATGTCTGTGTTGTATTACATACTCGTTGTACCGACCATCCGCAATTGCATAGCCTGCTGATCAAGAGCGCTATTGCAAAGCTCATTCATTATAAAAGATTTTGATTTACACTTGGAGTTTCATGTTGATGATGATTGATTTTCATTGCGCGCTTCGACCTCCGATATGACGGAGGGGCTTGGTAAGGCATGGTCAGTGCATTCAAATTGGGCGTTCGGAGGATATTGAAAATTGTTGGGCTGCCAGTGAACGTGAATCAGTGATGCTCCTAACCTCGCATAAGTATAAGCCGGACCGCACCAAGCCAAGTTTCAATCATGAATAGTCGCGGCACCGGACTATACGATGCCGCCAACTCCGACAAACGCTTGGCGCTTCAAGTTGTTCCGTTGTATTGAAGGAAGGCGATATCATGATAACAGCTGACACTTGGAGTGTCATTTGAAGCTTGAGTACTTGAGCCACCTGGCAAAGGTGTGTTTG
>QLOR01005283.1:0-11024 GCA_003313825.1 Sarcodon aspratus | reverse complement strand
ACGGATTCATAACGAAAAAAACATAACGGATTTCTTATACGACGGCATCTGCTTAATATATGTATTGATAAGCAGATCCGGGTCAATGATTGCTCCGGTCTGTTCCATAAATAAAAAACGTCGAAAAGAAACCCAGTTGACTTGAACCACGAGTATTCCAGTTGTCTTTTAGCGAAACGGAGGAACCGTCCGGCGGCGTGGAAGAGCATCTAACATGGAGTAAATTGGGCGGCGATTTGCCTATCTAAGAGGCTAGACCTGTTAGAAACATGGCGCTTGAAAGGACGTAAATCATTCAATCTTTCCGTACTCCATCCGCAGACCTGTGCGATTGACGTGCTTATAAGCATTATGCCCACATTCTTGACCAGACAGAAGTTTTTAATCGCGTCCTTTCTCCGGCTTGCTGTGGAATCAGGTCAGCATTCTCGATATGCATTTCATATTGAACCTGTTCCTGGAAAGAGTATAATAGCCCGAGGCTGAGGCACAAGGAGACTTGATCGGCTCGGATGCGAAACTCAGAGGATGCGCTGGCAGTACTGTGGTCGACGCTTGGATGGAATAAGGCTGCCAGCAGATCATCAGATGGTATCCTCCGGTGCACTGAATGTGCTGCGACGTGTGGCGTTCAGAGGGTGACGGCAGCAGCCGCCCGCCAGTTGTTTCTGTTCAATATAACGGTAAAGACAACGGTACAGATAAGTCTAGGCTGTGGGAGTAGAAGCATCAAGGACTCGGAAGCTTCCAACTCACCGGGCCCTTACCTGAGCCACTGAGCGGCTGATCTTGTCCATGACCCTTCTTGCTGGTTCCATCACTCATTCGTTCTGTAGTAGTATATAACCATGTCGAGCACAGCCTTGGTCCCAAGTTCCGAAAAGTCCCCTCCTCGAGCAATGACAAGACCTTTGCAGCGACACCGTGCTCTTTCGATTGCCACTTCTGTCATCCTCTTCGTTGCTTTCCTCTTCTTCCTGCTCGTCGCACTATCCATCCCCATCATCAAGACCATTTACCTGGTGGACCTAAAGGCAGCCGTCCGCGCAGATCAGCCAGAAACCAACATTGCAACTGAGGTTAGATTTGGAGTGTGGGGATTCTGTGCAACTAAGTGTGTACTTGGCCCTCTCGTTTTTCCCATTCTGACTCCGTATCATTTAGTGCATTTGATCCACCAACCCCGCTCGACAATGATGGCCAGTGCTTTGGTCCAAAGCTGGGCTACTCTATATCCGACCAAATCCTTGCTATGACTGGATACGAGGCAATAGCCAAAGTCGCCCTTACGGCTCTGACTACACTGCTTGTATTGCACCCAGTTGTAGTAGGGCTGTCTTTTATTGGGATGATCAGTTCCCTTTGGTTAGCCTCGCGCCCCATGCACATTTTTTCCCTCATCGTTACCATCCTCAATACCATGCTGAGTACTGTTGTTTTCGCTGTCGATCTCGCAATCAACATCATTGCGAGAAGCGAGTCAGCGCTGGCAACCCAATATAGCCTCTCGTTTGGTTGGGGGAATGGAGTGTGGTTGGCGCTAGTCGGAGTTATTTTCTCATGGCTAGGCATGATCTTGCTGTCGATCCCGGTTTGCGGGTGTTGTGGGCTTGGAATGAGATACTATAACTGGGAGGCTACTCAAGCTCGAAAGGCGGAAAAGATAAAGTTGTCAGTACCGCTCATACCTGATCCAAAATCAAACTGACTTTCCTCTTAGCTAATTTCCTGAGTGGCTTAGCTTCTAATGATCTTCATGACTTTACGATCACTTTTACGACTTAGGCGTTTTGCCTATACGGTTAACCTGTATCTGATGTATCCAAATGCAACATTCTATTGTTCTAACTTGCCCTCTATCGGCTCCATTCTTGTGCGTACCTCTGCAAATTTTCGGTATTCGTCTACCTGATTTTAGATTCAATCTGAGAAGCGACAACTCCTTTGTCTCTTTTTTTTTTGCATATGAAGTACCCACGGATCGATTCATGGTCACAGAGTTGTCCTTGAACTTGTGATACACGAATATACCAAGCAGATATCAAATATATGCTGTGTAGTGCGCCGGAGATGACCGTCAATCGCGTGAGATTGGGAACCCGGAATACACTCAGAGGCATCGTACCGCTGCCACTCTTCTAGTTCTGTGTTGACTTTCAGGATTTATATCAATTCAGATGAAATGATAGGATGTCAATGGGTTCGCCATCAATTTCATCCGGCGGCGCTGCGGAGGAGTTTCCATTTACAGAACACGGGAAATTCCAGCAGATAATTTCAACTTTTGATGGGCAAAGTTATTCTCCGTACGTTTTGCCTCTGAACATCTTGGCTGTCAGAATCACTTGTCGACGCTGTTACTCAACCTGGACATGCGGTTTGATCGCCGAAAGAAGATGGAATGCAGGATTCGATCTGGCACGCGACGTTATAATTGCCAACTCCCCGGTCTTCTCGAAGGAGTAACTTTGCTGGAATGGCAAGCGGGGAGATCTCAGGGTACTCGATATAGTTGGACTCTCACCTCCCTCCGTTGTGAACTTCATATCTTGTCATTTGGAATGTGCTGAAGCACATACGTTCGGAACGAGTTGCGTTGGAGGTCTACATCGTCTTCTTCCTATTTCGACTTCTCGATACGTTTCCTCGCTCCAGTGGACAAACAAGTCATCTTGGCCATCTTCTGAGAACAAAGCTTGTGGCTTTGCATTGCGCGTGTATTGTGTTTGACGCATAACGTGACTGGTAGCGACGCGCTTTGAAGTTGACCACAACTCACGATGATTGAAAACAGTCGCGTTCTATCCCATATAATTACCACTCCCTCCGCTACTTCGAATCCTCACTTGACTGTTGACCAGTATCGCTCAGCTTTTTTCGGCTCTCCTAGACAATTGACCTTCGTCAAATAATCTCAATGGCTCTCACTTCCGTCTCATACGATATAAATGCTCTACGCAGTTTTGATGATTCTCTTGCCTTGGAAATTCCTGCACCTGTAGGTAGATTTTCGTAACCACGTTCTTTCGCGTACTGAATACTACCTAGGTGACCAAAGATGAACTTGATCGTTTCACCAATATCCAACTGAGTGGCTCACTCATGCCCGATCAAAGCAACGATTTCTTCTACGATACCTCCGTATCTCAATTATTCAAAACGACCCCATGTCCGCCTCCTCCAAGTACCACATGGGATTGTGAAAACGAAAACATAATCAATCGAGATTCACCGATGGAGATTTCCTCTTGTGAATCAAATTTGGTATGGCAGAAACCGACGATCGAAGACCTTTATGGAGAAAATTCTGAGTTCGTGGTATGTTTTGGGTTCGTGTTCAGTTCGAGTATGTTGAACTAATGGTTCCGTATTCAGAGGTCTGCATTCAAAGCTCATCTATTTCCCTGTCCACGAAGATACGAACCGTCGTCCTTCAATACTGAGGCACTTTTATCAACTTCGTGTACCCCTGGACCAACTCGTAATAGCCCGATCAAGGCCCGTCGTGCCAAACGATCTCTATATTCTTCGCCAAGAAAGCCTACTGGCCGCAAGGTAAATCATCGGAACTTACTATCCTTCCAATGAGTCCGTTCTAACCCGGTTCCACTTAGACCAAGATGGCCCCGGTTCCGTCCGTCGTTGCGGAATCCCCTGATAGCCAGACAACTATCAATAGTGTCGTCGGAGAAGCAGATGTTTTGCCCATTCTGGAAGAGCAGCCTGCTCCTTCCAGTGATAAAGTTTCCTCTCCAGTTCAAGAGATGATGGTTGTTTCATGTCAAGACGTAAATACAGAACAATCGTTTAATTCTACTCAGGTCGTGGAGCAGGTGATGCATGGCGAGTCCTCTGGCAGTACCCCGCCGTTATTATCCAATGCTCCTTTGAGCTATTATCCTCCCTCTTATCTCCCCACTCCACCATTTCAACAAGTGCCTATGCACTATGTTTCTCCTAATTTCCAGCCGGCTGGACACCCTCTTTCACACTACCAGAATCCCCAGACATCGGTAGACCCTTTCAACGGTCTGCAGTTCGTCCATCACAACGCTGCTCCGGTGCCACAGCCATGGCATGACATTCCTTCCCCCCCAGCACCCGCACAGCAGGTCTCTCCTCTGGTTAATCCCCTTAAACCCCAAGAGGACGCCATCGCAGGTCGATTCTGTCGGATCGGTGGATGCCGCAAGTATTCGGCAACGCGGAAAGATTGTCACAGGCATCGAGACACACATTTTCCGGGTCGCTATAGATGTCCCAATGCGGCTTGCCAACATGCTGGGAAACGAGGAGCGAAAGGGACATTTCCGAGGGCAGATACGTTGATTAGACACTGGGACACGAAGTGTCAAGCGTTCGCCGTCCCGGCTGATCAGGTCGAGGCTACGTGTTGTATCAAGCCTGTCCCGTACTGGTACGACCACCCGCTTGACCCGTATGACCCTGCGGTTCATGTGTTGCCCAAGAAGGTGCAGGAGAAGCAAACTCAGGGCGTATAAGTACCCTCTCTTTCTTTATTATCCTTGTCGTTGTCGCTATTGATTGGCGATTGCGCTCTTTGGGTTATTTGGTTGTTTTATCAGAATCACGTCTTTTAGTCAGTCGCTTATCTTTGTTTATATGCTCTTTTACTCGGTTGTGTGATATCATGTATCAATTAGAGATTTGTTGCGCTTGTTCTGTTGCTTTTTAATGGTAGGTAAATAATATCTTTGTTGTTGTTTTGTCACTTTGCTGTATGATTGTCTTTTTCTTTGTTTGCTTTGCATTAATACTTTTTATGCCCTTTGTTGGATAAATAATCGATTTTAATGAAGCTTTGTCTACTCCATGCAGAATAAGGTTCCATTTTATTCTTCTTAGCGGAGCTCTGTCCAACTTCCAGACTGTCACCGAGTGCCGGGTCTATCTTCTCCCCCCATTTTCATTCACATGCGGGATTCGTACCGCTTCTTCAAATTACGACAGTAGCGAGAAATCTCTAATAGCACACAGAACGATTCCGGAAATTCTTAGTCACTCTCGAACCCGTCGAGTGAAGCTCGCGAAGGCCCGGGCAACAACTTGGAAACCTCGCTCCCAGGGTCGTCTTCAACCTGAATTTCTCCCAGGGCGCGACGTTTGTCACGGGACGATAAGCCCAACGTTATAAAACAGGTGCAGACTAAGAGGGGGGATAAGTGAAGACGGATTGAAATTCCTCATCTCAAAACTTACTCATGCCGAATGATATAAAAGCAGTTGTGACGTTTCCTTTGAAGACCCTAAATCGAACGGCCTAAGTAAAAGGAGCGCGTGCTTTGTTGTTGAAGGAACAACGCAGGCACTTACCGTGGTTGTTCTACTTGAGGGAAAATCACGCTAAGCGGGGGAAATGATTGTGATAAGTAAGGTGGATGTTCACATTGCGCAGATGAACGCACATTGGAAGCCAAGCCTAGAAAGTATTGATAAATTGCAGACAAAACGGAAGAAAGGTGAATATGGATCTTACCTGTACTGAATAGGCAAACGTATTACACGAAGCGATAACAAAGGAACGTTCTTATTTGATCTTGAGCTCAACAACGGGCACAGAGTGATATGCAATAAACGACCGTACTTTCGTTATCATGCCCAGTAAGTTCATTTGCCCAAGCAAGGATCAACCCGGAGAGTCCAGTCTGACCGCCAGTCTAGAGAAGGTTCCAATAGTCAGAACTTAAATCCGGCAACATCAAAAATGGTGCATACTAAGTAGTAAAATATCCACCGTCTGGCAGGGTACTTAGGTTTGTGCGGACCGAAACTTTCCGCAACTCACCTCGTAATATGGGTGTACAGTGGCGTGGCCGCAAGCACGATACACACAACGATGTGGAGCGTCTGGAAATATGATATGATTGGTGACGATAGCGAGAAATAAATTGATACAGGACACTTGCCCCAGCAAGGAGAATCGGCGGCCATCGCTTCCGCATGAAGTCTGACCAATAAGCGTAAATGATTGCTAGAGATCATGTCAAAACAATATCAAGAGACACAACCTACGACCCTTACTTGTCGAGATCCCAAAGACTTGGATGCCTAAAGGGTAAGTGTTGATTTGACCAATCGTATAGACAGCGTGGCCCGGTGTGTTGAAACTCTTCAACCTGACGTTGGACAATCGGCTATCGTCCAAATAACAAAGGTGTAATTCTCACCAGAATATCATAGAGGTTGCAGGTCCTCCACCATTGTTGAACTACGACGATGCTTAGAATCAAACATAATTCGAAGACAAGACAACGCACCAAAACATATACTTGACGTGCCGGACAATCGTAAAACTTGTCGACGTCGGAAGGAAAAAAATACAAAAGATTACTCACGAGGTGTAAGCACATACACATGCCATGTTTTAAAGAAACTAAGGACCCTCTCCCGTGTGAGTTTCGCAGGAGGCTTCCGTCCGATTTCCTCCATGCGCTTCTTTGCTATATGAAGTTGGGCTTCAGTGTAAAACGCAGACGGTCGTGTCGTAGAAGGAAGATCTAACCGTGTCGTTTCAATATTTTAGCCTTCAACCAAGGAAATTGCACCTACCTGGCATTAAGTAAAACCCCAGGATAGCTATCGGGATGGTTATCATTCCATCAACTATAAACAACCCTGGGATGGAAAACTTCAGTGCAAAAAATGTGAAAAAGCACAAGTTTAAACGTACATCGCCAGCCAGCGAGCCCATAAACGCCATTTAATCCGTTATATGCGCCCTTACCAGTTGAAATCAACTGCCATGTAGTTCAAGTGAAATAACAGACTTACTGTTTGGAGGAACCCGCTGATAATTGGACCAAATCCGCTGGCGGTCTATATATTACCAAAAAAAGAAAAAAGAATCAAGAATAACTCAGGAAACGAGAATTTGCAACAAACGTGAAACAGACAGGCTCTCTTTGCCAGCTCTTCCGGCTTGTACCAACTTCCGATCACATACTGTATCGCAGGATAAAACGTCGCTTCAGCCAAGCCTAATCAGAGGTTGTGTCAAACATGTACTGGGAGGACAAATTTGGAATAACTTGCCTACGACGAACCTAATGAAGACCAAACTCTTGAAACTTGTTGATGTGGCAAGAAACACTGTGCAAGAACTCCAGACGAGCTCCATAGCAGGGATCTTCACACGACCGATTAGAAATGATGGAGATGGATAGCTGAAGATGCTACGCACCCATATCGATGGCCTGATTCGGGTGAGAAGCATGCTATCGACCACTTTTCATTCCGTTGTTCCACTATAACTGTGAACGAAGACTGACTTCGAAGGTATCTGGCCAAGGACATAGCCAACCGTCCAAGCGGCAGTGATATAATTCAACTCATTTTTCTGCAAACCCAGGCTAAAGCGGGTAGGTAAATGCATCGCAAACCAGAACACAAGAGTGAAAACTGACTCTTCTTTCATCCCAGAGACGTAGGCATTCTAGACAAGTCAACAAAGTGGGCTATAGCTTGATTATAAGCAAGCGCACTGACAGTGATATTCTGTTGATCGAGATATGTGATCACGGAACCAAAAGGTAAGCTTTCAGACAACGAGCCTCAAGAAAAGAAGAAAAACTCATTTGCTCAGGTAAGACAAGAACGCATATGACAATAGACAAGAATCGAGTTTATGTAGAAACTTGCGTTCTTCCGGAGATTTGTCATACGTATCCCAAAGATAGCTTCTCCAAGGTCGAGGCCGACTACTCTGACCAATTTCCACGTAGGACATCGTTCAAAATAGACACCGACAGTGACAAGGGATCTGCACAATAGACCTAGCAAGTGAGATAAGAGGACTGAGCGCTGAGGAGAAAAGATTCATATCGTGAGATAGAGGCCAAGGATTGCATCATCGCCCGTGATAATGGGCACATATTCTGTTAAATCTGAGTTCCGAGCGTCGTTTACATGAAGTAAAGGAACAAGAGCCGCAGCAGAGACAACAGTGTAATCGAGTTAACCCAGTTGTCCAGCAGTAAATTCTACTTAGACCTCCGATTTGGGCGTCAGCCGGGGTAAAGATGTCTTGCTTGTACTAAAAGACTAATGCGGAAAGCTAAGCACTAGTATGACGAACACAGTGATGCAGTAATGGTCAAGCAGGTCCAATTATCAGTGACGACCAGGAACATCAAGATTCAAGCACTAAAGATGGTGAACTGTGCCGGCGTACCACTGCATATCTACCAGCTTAAATAAGACCTCGCAGCTTTTTTTTCAAGTTTTAACACAATTATCACATGCCAATGAGGATGATGATACTGTCATGACGAGACTGTAGAGTTGGTACCTGAGTAAAGTCAAAGTCTGGCTCGTATGCATATTGGTGAGGCTCTTGACACTGTCACTGAGACGCGTAGGTCGACACAAGAAAAAACAAAGCTGGAAAGAGCTCTGAAGAGGATCCAGTTGAAGGTGTGCAGGGACGATAGCTAGTAGTGCCTGAATTGGCGTAGTTGCAGCGTGTTTTTTGTATATAATCCGTCGTTGGATTTTGAAGACAAAGATGACTGGTGAACGAGTTAGCTTCTGATCACGAAACCGATGCAGAAGGAGAAGCCTATCAGAGAGAAGATAAAGTCTTGCTAAGAGACAAGACCGCGTCATCTGAGAGCGTCGACTACAAGAGTGACCCCTCATCAGACAAAGAAATGATACACATCGATTTCATCAACGGAAGAGAAGAGGAACTTCGAAGCTACTCACTAGTAAGTTAACATTCATGCACACAAATGACACTCAAGTCATGGGGCCCAATAAAATACCATGAGATAAAACCACGATTCACACAGTTCCGACCGCCTCGCAAATCTGAAGGTTGTGTGCACTTGGGATTGTCACGAACGCTGCGATGGATCAGTCTGTCGGTGGTGGAGGCAAGAGCTTGTCGCATTCTGTACAACTTTGGATGGATCGGTTGCAACTGTTGACTGTAGTCGTACGCGCCATCACTCTTTCCTCTCTTCCACAATGTGCCTGATCATTGAATATCGACGCGCTGTCTTGTTTCCTGTAGACGACGTTCTTCGCATCCACGGATGGCCTTCTATTATCTATAGTCAAAGCAGCAGAACCTGACGTCCTGACCCCAGTGAATAACTTGACATACGCAGCTTTAGCTGGGGCTCTGGTGTTTCATATCTCAGCATGTCTGTCTCTTTTCTTATAGGTATTAGGGAAATTTAACGAAAATACCAAAGCGATTATATCCTTCTTGGCATCATTTGTGCTTGTTCGCTACAAACACGTAGACCCCGGCAGCCCTGATGATGATGCTCCTGCTCCAGAACGCGCATCTGCAGACTCAGGAAAATTACCCACACATGCGTTCACAATGCGATACCCACACGCCCGGAAGACGCATACGGTCTCGATAGAACGACTTCGGATATACGACACGCTCATTACGTGTGTCAAACGACGTGTCAGGCACTCACATTTCCCAGACCCGTCCGAGGAGCATCTATCCAGCCTTCCAGAAGCGTTATCCACCCTAATCCGATGCAATGCTGTCTGTATGTGGATCTCGTCTCTTGGATTCATCCTCGGTATTACCGGCATCCTAACGTTCGCGTGGTCTTGGTTAGCGAGGAGCATAAGCATCTTTGTTAGCGTCTGTATATTTGGAAGCGCTGTGGCCGGAGTCTACGCATTTCATTGATATGTACGGAATTTGCTTTTCTTATCATAGTATGTTGCATAATTTTTAGCAGAAGTTCTTGGTGCTGTGATCGGTTCTAATACGTTGTAAATCATCCCAGTAGAAAAGTCGCCTGTCTGAGCTCGCGGCACCAAATTTGCGTGGATCCTCCAGCCCGCAGCCTCCATGTTGGCCATGCTCTGTGCTCAGCGCTCAGTGTTCCCCATTCATAACAGCATTGCAGACTCTCAATTAGGACACCTATGTTCACCATGACGTTGAACGGTTGGAAGGTTGCTATCAAGATCATAAATGCTTCTCAGCAACTCGGAATTTCGCAGATACAAAAGATACCGAATATGAATACAGTCTTGTAGCCACGAAACAGAAACACTCTGAACTCGTGTGTTATTCATTCATTTTTAGACTGTATAATAAAGTCGCGGCCAGCAATGTGTTGGTCTGTCTTCTCTTCCCTGCACCTCTCTCCGTGTCGTGTTTGGATTCGTGTGGTTTAATAAACCTACCACTCCCATCCTTTTCGTCTAGGTACAGGATTAAGATGCACGCCTTCTCTGTTTTTCTCGCTGTTGTAAGTGGGTTTTGTTTTCATGTATAACGTTGTGTATGGAGAGTTTACTGAATTTTGGGGCCTTGAATAGCTTTATGCCGCTTGCGCTGTGGTAGCTAAAGAAATTGTTGTTACCGTTGGAGGGAGCACAACTGGAGGTGCTGTATTCCAACCACAACGGGTTGCAGGCACCCTTGGTGACTTTATCACTTTCAACTGTACGTGTCTTGCCGTCGTCTGAGACTGAGAAAAGACGTTTGTGACCTTGTATATTTTTTGCCCAACAGTCACCTCTGGCAATCACACAGGTTCGTCGAATCGTGAATTTATCTTTTTTTCTCAACCAACTGGACTGACAATGAATCTTGTTATTTCTTCCTGCACAGTGACCCAATCCACGTTCTCTGCCCCGTGTACTTCCGCACACGATACAAACGTGACCCTCAACGGTTTCAACTCTGGGATCAGGATCACAGGAAACGGGACCGGCCCATCAATACTCTCCGTGCCGCTCATAGAAGAGAACTACAACCAGACGATGTGGTACTTTGACCTCAACACCTGTGGCCAAGGCGGCGTCGGCGTCATCAACAGCAACGAGAGCTCCAGCGAGACTTTGGACGGGTTCATCGTGCGTTTCCTTTCCCCTCCCTCCTTCCGTATATCTACGTCTCTCATCAATGTGCCACTTTTTTTTTTCCCCATATATTTTCCGCATAGAACAATGCCGAGAGGTTAAACGGTACCGGCTCTAGCTCAAGTTACTCTGGCTACTCCACCCGCACCAGCAGCACC
>QLOR01005277.1:0-25731 GCA_003313825.1 Sarcodon aspratus | reverse complement strand
GGCCGCCCTATTACCACACACACCTCGTACTTGGGAAACTGTGCAGACGAGACAGTAATCGTGATGGGTCTCTGGCTCAAGGTTATAAATGACTATGTCAAAACAGTAAGTACTCGATGTTGTGACTGTTTCGTGGGAACGCTCGTCCAGAAATCCAAAAAGAATTCGCGATATTCGACCTTATTCATCTGGAGCCTTCCTCTTGCCCTTTCTAGCAGCGGATGCAGAAGATGGCGGAGGTGGCGGTGGTTCGTCCTCGTCATCTACGAGGGCAGGGAGTGTAACTTCGACTGGCTGCAGTTCCCCTGGATTAAAACTAATGGTATCAGTCCATCTCACAGTTGATGACATGTATGCACCAGAATCATCCCGGAATTGTATGTAAACTGTGTCCCAGTTCACCAAATCATCCTTTACTTTTTGAGAGGGTTCCAAAACTTCGTAGACACCGGTTGGTCGTCCCTTTTCTTTGAGTGCTCGACAAAGTTCAAAATCTTCTACGCTCTTTGCGGTTGGCACCTCCAACAACTTATCTGGATGGGAAGTAAGGGCTGACAGGACATCCTCTTTGAGAGCACTGATGGCCGTGGTCTGAGCTGCAGTAAGGATTATCGATAACTTGTGAGATTTTACGATCAACGAGAGCACTTTTGGCTGTTTTGGTGGCTTTGACCATCAGGATGTTAGAGTCATCGCCAAAATCCAGTTAGGACAGAATAGACACGCACCATCGTGCTGTTAGCTGCCAGTTAATAGGTTTCAGCCGTAAAACCAAAGACGCGGTCACTTGCCATTTCCTTTCTTAGACTCCGAACTCTAGGCTTCATCATGGCTGCTTCAGCAGCAGACGTTCGCAGTATCTTATCTCTCCCAGATCCCGCAACGACACCCACTGCAGGACCTTCTCAACTTCGTCGACAGCCGACTGTGACCAGAAAACCCGAAGGAATCTCAAGAGAACTCTATTCCCTGATCGGAGACTCAGTGCCTTCATTGACGACTCAGCTATCAAAGCCACGTCTAAAGCAAAAACCAAATCTAGGTAGTGGTGCCCCTAGGTCTAAATGGTCGCCTCGTGTCTAGTTTAATTGACGGAATTTTGAGCTGATGGGGTGTTTCGACACATAGGGAATGGAGGTCTTTCTCGAACGGCGCGAGGAGCGATGGATTGACGCTCAGTCATTGGGCGAAAGCTGAGACAGATCCAACTTCTGGTCGGTCTCCTTGTATGCACAAGTGATGATAGGCCAACTAAAGCGGTCTTGCAGATTATCCGTTTGCGAAATACAACGTCCATACAACTCCGTACACCTACTCTCAAGACGAATACACACGTTTGCTAGAGGGTCTGCATCAGTTCTACCCCATTCTTGGGTCTTCAACTTACCGCTCTCCACAGATCCTGATTGGACCAAGGAAGAGACGGATTACTTGTTCAATCTTGTGGAAGAATACGATTCGAGGTTCTTCGTCATTCATGATCGGTATGATTATCCGGACGGAAAAGATCGCACACTTGAGGCAAGTCCTATGCCCCACTGAGCTGGAGGTTCTCTAAACTAGCATCATCAGGACATCAAAGACAGGTATTACAGCGTGTGTCGAAAGCTCGTCAGAAGCCGACCATGGGGAGGAGACGAAGCCAGCAGGACCAAACTAATAAATATCTTTACATTTGATAAAGGCATTCCACTTATCTACCTCCTTGATTACTTCTACTGACGTTCGCCAATTAGACAGGGAAATAACTCGCAAACAATATGTCCTCAGTCTCGAGCACCGTACCCCAGAACAAATCGCTGAAGAAGAAGCATTATACATGGAGCTCAAGCGCCTTGAACAAAATGAGCGACAGTTCAAGAAAGATAGAGATGATCTACTTCGCACTTTATTAGGCATAGAGTCGGGTCTGGCTGATATCCATGTGGATGATGATGCTGGGTTATCAGCATTACCTACTGCAGAGCCTAAAAAGAAAAAGAAGTCAGGATTCTATCCTGAGGACAGCCCTGTGGTCGGAACGCCTTCCAGTGCGGTTGGATTTCCTCAACAAATACCACCGAAGAGGCCACAATCTGCCAAGTCTATTGCATATGGTATGAGGTTTGACTAAAGTTTAGAATTTGAACTCAAGTATTTCTCAGATGCAACGCATTGTATCACAAGAACAGAGCCTCCTCCTACAACGACGACAGCTACAAAAGCGGCTCACCAGCCTGTGTATCTTCGTTCTTTCAAACTGCCTGCACCGAAAACAACACTTGCTGCCAAAGTGGGGCAGTTGTTAGCAGAACAGAATACTAATTATAATCGTCTGGTCATGCCTACGAAAGACAATTGTGCACAACTGGAGGCTCTAATTGAAGCGGCGACTGCACTACTGGAGACCAAGAAGGTTGTAGACAGGGTTGATCAAGATATCAGAGTTTTGAAAGCCAGGTTGATGAACAAAGAGGGTTATTCCGGTGGAAATGAAGACACTCTAATGGATGTGGATCAAGAAGCAACCGGAGATGGTGATGCCGTGGATGAGAGGGAGCAGAGCGTCGTCAGTACCAAAAGCGCAAGAGGAAGACGAAGTGTGAGTGCTACTTTGCGTACGGCTTGAATCTGTTGCATAAGCTACAGCTTATAACTTAGGTACGGAGGTCTATGTCGGTGTCCTCCGCCGATACGAATGCGCCTTCAACACGATCGACGAAGCGACAAAAGCATTAATTGTACACATCGTTGCTATTCCAAAAACCACATCATAGTACGCGTGTGCAATTTGTTCAAGAATATAGTCCCTCTTGCAGTGTCCTCTAGGTATTGAACCACGTTGTTCAATTCGAATGAAGCTGGATATTTCCCTCAATCCGCAAACCGAAGAATAAAGTTTACGACGATGGCAACTGGGAAGTCACGTCAGCAAGAGGAACTAGGATAAACCTATGGGACGCACTCAATAGTGCGATACACAAAACCGTCTAGAGATAACGGGTTTCAATTTAGATTGCACCATTGACAAGAGGGGGGCAAACTTACAGGGCCAATGCGGTCATCGTATTGCTGGCGACCACCTCGTCGGATAGACGACGCTCGCCAATGATATGTGAACAAGGCATACAGCATCACTCCAACCGCTATAAGAATAAGTTTAGCTCCTCCAGAACGTAGAATCAAACGCTGCAACGAACCGACGACAGAGAACATGGCTGCGCTGATTCTCCCAACCTGTAGAAATATAAGACAGATGAAGGATAGTATGATGACGATGTCCCCATACCTTATCGCCAAAGTTGAGCAACCCGACGGCCAAACCACCCAATACGACGGTGAAATGAAGCCACGAGAGGAAAGTCCGCTCATTGGCGAAAAAGACCTTTGGTTCTACCCGGACTGGAAGGGCTATGCGTTTAGATGCTGTACGCTGAAGGAGCGGTTGAGTAGACATGTCGTATAGGAAAGTAGTAGTCTGTAGTAAATCTTCGGTGATTCAAACTTTTGGAAAGAAGCACTGGAGCGAAAAGACGTCACACGTGACGAATAGTACAATTGAAACGAACGTGCGTTGAACCAATTGGCAACTGCCAGTTGCGTTGCTTGCGACGACTCCGATTAATCAAATTCGCGACGCTATGGCTGCTGCAGCTGCCTCCACGTCTCAAATTCTACCTCTGACTCCAGATGAAGAAGGTACGCTCTTATCTCTCGTCTGATTGCCATCTTTGTATACCGTGGAGTTATACCTTTCTCATAGATACAATCATACACTCTAGAATAACGAATGACGAAAAGGTACTCAAGAAAGTCGTGAAGCGATTCCACAATTACGCGTCCGTCGCGTTCCCTCTGCAATCAACACCCACTCCGGCCTCTGTCGCCTCTGTAGACGATGCACGAGAAAACTTTCTGATCGAGCTGGCCTCGTTTCATCTGAGTCTCAAGAAGGCGGTCATGGTGTGTGAGGCGGAGTCGCGGCAGGTAGACGAGTACGAGAAGGAACAGCAGAAGATTGGCGAGTCGAAAGTTTTCTGGCGCTTCTTGTATATATTTTTATTGATTGGTGGTGTGTTTACAGCCAACGAACGCCACGGTCTGAAAGGGCAGATTGAACAGCTCAAGACCTCCCTTGAAGATGCTCAGCTCTTACGGAGGAGAAAAATCGAGTATGACCAGGTTGCTGAAAAGATCAACGTCTTCCCAACCAGAGAAGAACTACAACAGTGCGCCTCCTGTTCTCTTATCTGGGGTTCCTGAGCTCAAGCAAGAGGGCAAGATCAATTGATGCCCTGGAGAACGATATCGTAGCCATTCGGTCGGAACATGAAAACCAGCATCGAGTCATGCAGTCACAGAAATCTGCTCTCGATAGCATCATATCGGATATTGGCACACTGCGGCTTATGGGCAAGGATACTGATATGTCGCGTGCTGTTACTCCTAGTCTTGACGGCCAAGTCGAAAACGGGGAGGGCGAAGATAAATCGTTGCAAGATATATCCATGTCTACGTCTCTAAGCGTATTTGCAAAGCCCTTTGCACCACCATCACGAATTTCCACACCTATTCCGTCTGTAGCGCAGCGACAAATACAGTCAAAATCGTCATCTTCACCGCTAGTTTCATCGCCAGCCCTAGCAGCGGACAAAAGTCACACCGACGATGACGACATAGAAATGGGAGAGTTGGCTGAAGAACCGCGAGACCTTAACAAGGCAAAGAAAAAAGTAAAGGAGGATTTGGAAGAGGGCGAAGCAAGTGATTCCAGTAGCGAATTATCAGACGTACCCGACGACGTGTAATTCTTCTGTTATACCGCACTTTCAACGAGAGATTGGTACGTCGAAACTCATGAAATCCCGGCTACAAATTACCGGTCCCCCGAATTCTTTTTCTGCGAGAGCACCGATTGCATCCATAATCGTCTTTGCGTCCTCATCCTTGTCATCGTTTCCAGCATAACGAGAAGAAAAGTGATTCAGTATCAATCTTTGCGCTCTTACAGCACGGGCAAATTTTCCTGCCATCTGGGGCGTTGAATGACCTCTGGATATCGCCCGCGCCTCTACCGATTCGTAGGTGTCTCCTTTCTTTGTATCATGATATATTCCAGGTAAATGGGCGTTCGTTGCTTCGTGGATCAACAAGTCTGCATCGGAAGCCAGCTCTGCAATAGGAGAAGGGTCATGTGTGTCCCCCAAAATTGCTACTTTCCGCCCAGAGGTCCTTGGAGGTCCTTGTAGGATAGTTCCATCAGACAACGTTATAGTACCGCCCTGTTGTAACTGAGTCATTACAGACATGGGGGTATCAGTACGCTTCAAGTGGGATATATATTGTTTTGGGTCGATTTTACCAGGCAGGGATGACTCTTGAATAACGTATCCGACGCACGGGGCAGAATGCAGTATTGGAGCAGCAGAAACGGATATGGAATCGTCTTTGTAAATTTCCGACCAAACCCCATTCAGCTGAGGTATATTTCGACCATCGGGAGATTCGCAAGAGTGTAAAGCCAGGGAGGTGTAATCGCCGACTTGGGGGTCAGAAGGAGACCGCAGTTCATGGACCTAGTCCAAACGTGACGTTTCGATAAGCTATTATTGCTACCTGGTTTTGGGGGGTAACTGACGATATACGGAGCTCCGAGGAGCGTATGGGAGTAAAAGAGGCCGTTGCGGATATAAGCTCTAGTGCCCAAAGGGCCATACACTTCCAAAAGCTGCAAAAGTATATCAAAAGCCTGTGTTAATCTGGATCTAGTGTAACTTCCGTACAGGTTTATCTGACGCACATTGGAGCCTTGGGTCGTCGATCCCGTCTGTGGTCCCACCTGCACCATTCAATCGGCTTGCGATTATTGGCAAAATTCCGAATATGTGGTCGCCTGATAAAAAGTAGGAGTAACATGTGCACTAATGGAAACATAGGACTGGATCAGGCGTACCATGGGTGTGTGTGATGCATATTTTAGATATTTTGCCCAACTTGACTTGACTCTTTTGGATCTGGTGCTGAGTTGCTTCGCCACAGTCGAATAGCCATACGTCTCCTCCATAGCGGAGAGCAAGTGCAGAGTGATTCCTGGTAGTAGATGGCTGGGCAGAAGCAGTTCCAAGGAAAGTGATGTTCATCGAAGCCATGATGATGCCGTTAACGATGAATCCAGTTTTGGACGCGGCGACTGAGATTTCCCACAATCGGTCATCCCCGGGCACCTAGTGAGGCAAGCCCTCTTGAATGCTATGAATTGAGATCTTCAGCACGTGTGGTCGACATGATGCTGTTGATGATCTTTCCCCTGGAAAATTTTCAGCGTGGCTTCTTAGAGGGTTATGTACAACCATCAACGAAGAACATTTCGATGAGAACACGCTGATTAGAAACACCGTAGTAGGGTCTTACACACTGATTACTCGGACAGCAATATACTGCATCAAGGAAGTGACACTTCTTCGCGAATACATTGGTCTTATCTTGGATCGCCAAGACCTCTCGCAGCCAAGTCGTGAGATGAAAATATGATTGATGCAAGCCTAGGTCAATTCAAGTTGATGCAATGTCGCGTTCGGTACAAAGAACATTGCTTTCAGCCTGTGGATATTCATAGGAAGCCCCACACAAGGTCCGCATAGATTAGTGGTCAGATCGTCGTGTTGTGGATTCACGAAACCGCGACGACCCAGGTTCAAATCCTGGTACGGACAACTTTTTGGATTTTAATCCGCCAAATACTGTGAAAAAAATTGGTTCCGCTCACCATACCACATGATTGTTTCTTCTCTGGAATTTATGTAGCATGTTCTCGGCACAAGGCTACTACGTGAGGCTCCACGCTACATATGAAGCGCGCAAAGTAAACCTGTGCCATCACCCAAGAAAGTTATATAAGTCAGCGCCTACAATTATCTCTGCGCCCTTCTACTCACAGCTGAACCGATTTGATAGATCTGCTTTCGATCTTTGGCGGTGATCACAAAAAATGGGGGAGGGATGCGGCAGATGCAGTGTCCTTGTACTATGTTTGGCGGTGATAGGTACATTGGCCAACTGAATGGTGCTTTGGAGTCGTCTAGACCGCCTGTCCAGGGCCGCGGATTGATCTATTCCTCGTCTGCTGTTCGTCGATGCCTCATGGTAGTATCTGTAACGAGCGCACTAGGACGGTCGAAACAGGTAAGAAAAAGATCAGATGGGCCTAATAGACGACTGTAAATGCGAATTCCCTGTAGATTCCCACTCAACCTCCTCAACGCCATCTCCCATGATGCGGCGATGCGGATTATCCTGTCCCTCTCTGCCACGAAGCAAAACCTCGCTTTGAATCGGAAGTAAAGAGGCAAACGTTCACAAATTCGAAAACCGAACGGTCGATCGCCAGTGACCTCGTGGCACTGAGTACACTCGGCTCAGTTATCTTCATTCGCTTCTCTCGCTGCTCTTCGACCATCATTCAGTAAACCTCTCGTCCTTTTTTGTTTCTTTAGTCACAGGCTACGCTGCCATTGGCCTGATTGATCTCACACCTTTTTTCAAGCACTGGATTGGTCATCGTCTCAACACCACTTTTACAGTACCCTTTGTTGTCAAGGCATCTATTTATACCCATTCGCCTTGCGATCTCATATTCATCACACGACCCTCTTCTTCGCCTGGTCACTCGAGCCCTGCCCCGAGTACATCGCTGATACTTTCATTCGCTGCTGCACGTCTAGACGTAAGCATCGCTTTGTTTATACTGGAACAAAGATCAAACGCGTCTCGCTCATAGTGAAATGCTGGATGGGGATGTCCCTCAGCATGATAACATTGATCTTGGAATCGCTCTCTACAAACATCAAGATAACGGCCAGTACTATTACCAATGGGCCCTAGTGGCCGTACAACGTCCATCCACATATTCCCATAATGACATCCACGTCTACGAGATCCGCAACCGCGACCATACAGGCGAAAGAGTCCCTTGGTTCAACAGCTGCACGCTGCGATCTCTAATCTCCGACGATACCTCGTTCCTCGGCGTCGTTCATCTAGCAACATTGGATATACCGATCAATCAGCTGGACGAATTTGTGAAAGAATTGGGGCCTGGCCAAAATTGTTATAATATGAAGGATCTTGGATGGACAAATTCGACGTGGGTAACAAGAATTGTAGAAGCTTTGGCCGAGGCAGGCATGGTGGACATGCCATCCACGATAGGACAGTTTAAACTCAACATTCAGGAAAAAGGCGCGCGTCTGGAGGTGATGAAGAGTTGGGGAGAGCCGGTGCCCGTTCTCAACGCATAATAGCGGTGATAACACGATGAAGATAATGTTTTTCCTTCGCTATACGCTTTGGACGCTCGTGTCGTGTATCAACCTCCACGAAATCATGCCATGTGCACTTATCCATCCCATCCATCCCCGGAAAAACTGATTGATGTCTGCGACGATTACGGTCAATTTGTACCTGTTTCTCTGTTTTTTATTTTGGGCTTTTTTGTTGATATCCTGCTAGTAGACTGTGTATCACTGGATTCATATGGACGTGTTTTGTCGGCATCCTCATTTTCTTTGCAAGTACGTATCTAGGTTCAGTTAATAGGTAGCATGATTGTAATAGGGCATGTGATGGAAGCACTTCATAAAAGTAGCGTGTGGCTTCTTGCTTCTCCGCCATATCTTCCGAACTTGCGCTGTTGGTTCGTCAAGAACAAATATGCGCCGCAGACGCACGAGTCATCCAAACAATTCGTTGAATGCAAGGAAGAGGAATTCTTCTGGTGGAGAAGATGACGAAGTCGACCTCGAGGTGACTAATGTTTCAGTAAAGCCCTGTCTCTTTACACTAGCTAAAATGGTTCATCATCGCTTCTAGTTCTACTTGTCTCAAGTCAAAGGTGGTCTAGCCAAGCTACGAAGAGAAGCAGCTGCGCTTCGTCGAGAGAATGAGAAGCTCAAGTCTGATCTTGACAAACTTTACCAGTCTGAGAACGAATCTATTCAGCCTAAGAGAGGTAGGAAGGGTGGACCTTCCAATACTGCGCTGCAAGCGCAGGTGCAGAAGTTGGAACTCGAAGTGGAAAGATTGAAAACGGTACGTGTTTTTGTATAATACTGGAGAGCTCTGGTTATAGATGTGCCTGTTTTATATATATACGAAGGCGAGGAAGGAAGACAAGCGGAAAATCAGAAGGGTGAGAGTTAATGTGCGCGAGCAGTTGGCATGGTGCTGAAACTTGTTTTGTGAAATTTCAAGCTTGAGGCACGGGAAATCCGAGCCGAGGCTCAAGATCTTCAAGAGGAGGGTGTTGATGAGGAGGAGGACGTGACGCATAAATTTCGTAAAGTCCAGTTTTTTTAATTTGTGTGATTATAATTGTGCGCTGACTGAGGTGTTTCTTTTGATAACATGTATAGTTGTTGCGCGAGGTCGAGGACCTTGTGACCTCTAACTCATATGAAGAGAACGAGACCTGTCCCATTTGTTTTGAAGAATTCCAAATTGACAAGTGCCGGAGGTAAGCATTGCAGTCGAGAGACTAGGAACAATTGCCTGAAATTTTGTTCACAGCCTCAAATGCGAACATATATTTTGTAACGACTGTCTTCAGAATTTGGCCCTTGGGAAAATGTCCGTCATTTGTCCGACGTGTCGTACAGAATGCGTGAAGGATGATTTTCAGCCTATTCAGTTCTCAGCTCGGGAGCAGTGGGACAAGTTGGTGGCCGTCGTGAGTACGTTTGCGTCGATAGATACAAGACGAGGGGAGCTGGATACGAGCGACGAAGAAGTAGAAGAAGAGGCCGCGGCAAATTTTATCGTTGATGATGACGAGTCAGAAAGGTATGTTATATTTCAGTCATTATTCGCGTCTGTTGAAGTAATTAAAAACTGTATAGCCGCGAAGTAGAACCTGGTCCACCTGATAGCTCGGAGGTGGACGGCTCAGAAAGGATCTCAACGCCGCCAGCAGACGGGGCGCAGGCTGAGTCTGGGTCGTATTCTAAATCGCCAACAGCTGTGAAACGCAAGAGGCTAGAGGAATTGGCACAGCAGAGAAAGCGGAGACTCTAATTCAACGTGCAGGGGAAGCTCCTTTTCGATCTGATGGGACGCCGGTCCTCCTTAAGTCCCACCTCCTTAAGATCACAAGAGGTCCAGAGCAGACGGGATCAAGCAGGAGACGCTCTTCCTTCGTAATCCTTCCTGACCGCGTCATCTTGGATGTCAGTGATATAAAACCATCCTAGTTGCGGTGTACTTACTTACTGCTTGGGAAACAAAGCGTTCGAAAGGACCTGAGGACCGGGTTATAGGGGTTCGTCTTCTTCTACTCCAGACCTTCATTTGCAATATTTTCTTGTTACCTGAAATACATAAAACGCTGTTTCGTTCCTCTTTGGCAAGATCGACTTGGTACATAGCTTCTCTATCATTTTTTTGCAGTCTCCGGGTTGGTCTTCTTAAAATTCCTCACACAGACGTCACACACAATTTGACGTCTATGATCCTTCCTAACCTCCAACCAAGACATCGTCAAATAGATATTTTCTTGATTGCGAAGTTTTCGAAGGCATGCCGCGCCGCCCGCCGCGGTATCTAAATGCTATCTTTTACAACAGGTCACGTGGTATATGCGCATTATGCACGTGAGTCACTGATCGGTCACAGGCGCTGTGGTTTCAACCTGTCACTCTCTTTGCTTCTCTTACCGATTGTCTTGATCTATCTGCCTCCATCTGATGTTTGCTTTCAGGGGACACTGACAATTCATCTTAACTACTTTGCTCTCTCTGATCTTTTCAATATTCTGCTGAATCTACCCCTTCTTGATTATCTTGGAACCTCTTGAAATACGATTGTTCAACATGGCTCTTTCTTCTTCGCCCCG
Organism: Sarcodon aspratus; assembly: GCA_003313825.1. NCBI lineage: Eukaryota > Fungi > Basidiomycota > Agaricomycetes > Thelephorales > Thelephoraceae > Sarcodon > Sarcodon aspratus. The sequence goes on along the minus strand of QLOR01005277.1, from coordinate 14,867 downwards.
CAAAGTCGTTCCTTTACATAGTGGCGACGATTCGCAGCCATCAAATAGGCCAAAGTTTTTGCCAGGCCTCACGAAACGCGCATTCTTCTGCGGGGTAGTTGTTGAGAGTCCGGGTATTGGGAAACATTACTCTGAAGGTGTGTGCGACATGCTAATGCTTCTTTATACCTAAATTTTTAGCTTGAAATAGATGTACAAGACCTTGTTGCGTCACTGGGAGACTCGATTGATTCGAATGACGCGCTCCCTTCTCGCCCTGAAACTCCGAGCGCTGAGCGGTCTGAAAATGTGCGTGTTTTTGTGCCCTACAAATGTATCTGTCAAAGAAAATCTTGTGCCGTGACTATATCTTGCCACTTGAAGTCAACTTACGCCAGCTTTGTCCTTTCAGGATGTTCCATACACGCGGAAACGTGCGATGACAGATTCTTCTGCATTGGCGGATCAAATAAACGAGTTCATCACCACCGAAAGATCTTATGTCAAGAAGCTAATCATCCTCAAGCACGACTACGCTGATCCATTACGGTCGTTTGCTCGATCCAAAGAAACTGCTATCCTTCCACCATACGAAGCCAAAATCCTTTTCGGTAACATCGACAATCTGCTGCCAGTCAACGAGGCTTTTTTGGCGGATTTGGAAAAGATGCTCGAGAAGAATGGAAGCAGGACCGTTGGCGGATTAGGTGACGTTGCGTTGCGACACTTTAGAGACTTGCGGGGTTTCGAACATTACAAGCAGTATTACAGCAAGCGGGAAGAAGCACAAGGCATCTTTGAGCGAGAGCTCGCGAAGAGGTCGTCTAGCTTTGCTGCCTTCATCGACGTGCGTTATTGTCATGCAATTCGTTCACTATACTTTATCTTCGTCATCTAGCGTATTAAATATTCGAACGCTGACATCAAAAACCGAATCGGCCTTCGAGAATTACTGATGGATCCCGTTCAACGCATTCCTCGATATACACTGATGTTTCGTAACATGATCAAGCGAATGGCTCCCGACGACCCGCAACGAGCAAAGCTGATCGAAGCTGATGAGATCGCAAGCAAAATTGCTCTCGCAGAAACGGACGAACAGACCAAGCGTGCGCAGGTCATGTACTGCCTGAGTGCCACGATTGACCACTTCCCGCCCGCTTTGATATCGAATTCCAGGCGATTCGTGGATTGTATAGATGTCGAGGATGTGTTTTCGGACTTTGCCTCAGGTTCTGGTAGCCAAGGTCAAGGGTCTGATTCCCTACCCTGCAGCTTGTTTTTGTTTGACGACAAATTATTGATCGTAAAACGACCTGCTCATGGCGAGAAGGGTGCGCGTACACTGTCGGGCTTGGATGACTTGGACAAGTCAACAAGATCGACCGGAAGGTCTGGTATGAAGAAGAGTGGAATGAGTAGCAAGGGAGTGGTGGAAGTGACAGATATAGTTGCTACTGACGTTGGTGGATCTGGTGTGTAGTTCTAGAAGTGTTGACTTTTTACGGCAGCGTAACTTTTTTTGCAGATATTCATCTTTATTTGGAGAACCCTCCACTCGATCAAACAGAGCGGTGGTCAGGGAGGCCCTTTCGTGCACTTACGGTCGTACAGCCTCCTGGAGGTCCAAACATGAACCCTACTCAGACTGAAATCGGCAAGAAAAAATTCCTAGAGAACCTCTGGACTGTACAGGCCAAGTATCGAACAAAACTTGGCCAGTCGGTTGCTCTGTGTTCAGAAGAAAGGGAAGTCGAGTCTCGAGGAGGAAGGACAACTATTGCAAGGACATATTTTAATGTTTATCAGAGAACTGGTTTCTTAAGAGAGCCTACGAAGGCGAGTTCTTTAAATTGCGGATGGAGGATATAGTTGGATGACATTATTGCGAAACAGACAAAGGTCGTCGTGCACATCGATCCTTTCGGCTCTGCTGATGCCATTCCAACCGCCATGAGCGCACCTCCTTTTGTTGTTATTAGGGTACAGCCAATGGCTGGGGAGCTCTGTCGCTTTGCCGTCACTTCCAGTGATACGACAGACGAAGGTGAACAAGATATTATCCAGACGGAGCGCGTGCCAGGAAGGATTGTGCAAACAAGTATGTGATACTCGCAAAATTTGTATGACCATTGAACTGAGTTCTATCAGTTCACCAGTATGGGCTGTTCAAGTTCTCTACGGGGAATAATTCCAGGCCTTCGACGCCCACAGCGAGCTATAGGTCCAGGGCCGCCATCTTTGGTTTGGATGCCATATCTCGCAATCTATTCAATGCAAGACCGGGGCTGTCAAGTAAAGGCGATCTTTTCGGGAGCGTCAGCAGCCACAAACGGACAAAATCAACGATTAGCAGGTCTTCCGTTTATACGCAAAGCACGACGACAGGCGATGATAGTCTAACGAGATTCTCGCGATCAAACTCCATCGCAACCGCTGCTACAACTATGTCCCTAATGGATAACGAATCAATCGCAACTAGCAAGTCGCAGACAAGGAATAAGCTAGTAAAGCGAGGGAAATCTCCAAGTGGCTCTGAGAACGAGTCATCGCCTGTTAGAAATAGATCTAGATCTAGGTCTCAGTCGCGCTCTCGCGAGGTATCCAGAGAGCGTGTGAATAGTGACGCCGATGAAGACGAGGGTCCACTTCGGCTAGACGCCTTAAATCTGCGTAGGCTTGAGGGTCTTGATGAGTCTGAATTGGATTTGGCCATGAGGTTGGAGCTAGCCAGAAAAAATAGTGAAAACCAACATGTTCGTCGAAAGCCGGTGCCTGCAGTGGACAATCCCGTAGAAGAAACAATCTATGAAGGTGTGTCCCGATTTCTGTCGGTATTTAGATGAATCTTTCTGATCACTTGCTCATAGATGGTCCACCTTTACCTTTGCGGCCATCTTCTAGAGCTTCTCGAGATTCTCATAGTCAACATAGTCATCGTTCTACAACCCCTAGGCCGCAATCTACCACACCTACCCCGGACAGTCCTCCAAGGCAGGGGAGATCAGTTTCTCAGCTCTCTTCAGAAAGACGGCCTATGGGACCGCGTGTTCCGTCACCGTTGCCACGAAGCCCACAGCTCTCCGCGGTGGAGGGCTCACCCCCAGTGGACCTGGATCTTGCATTAGAAACCACGCTTGTCAATATGACCCTACCACCCGTTACGCCCACACGTTCTGTGTCGCCACTACCGCGGAGTAAACGTCAGCCATTCGAGCCTACTGGGAATACCGACACGACGCCCAAAGCGGGAGTTGCGCCCAGTGGCATTCCCAAGCCCGTCAACAGTGTCGAACCTTTGTTTATTAAAAAAAGGACGAGTGTTCGAACGTCACCGAACCCCGTCCGAAAGGCACACTCCAGGAACTCGCCGTTTAATAAATCCTCTAGGGTGATTTCGCCTAGGAGGACGCCACAAGCGCGATCACAAAACCAGACCACTGTTACAACAGACAAAGAACATACCTACAAAGCTGAAGACCTGGACAAGTTGATTCATCTTGCTGAATCCACAAAGTCGGATGTAAGGATCAAAAACTGATCGTTAACTGTTATTGACAACATCGCCACAGGTGGAATCATCTCGACGTGCAATGAAACGGATAAGACTGGAGTTTGATCTGTTCAGAACTAACTCCAAGTCTGCCGAAGACGTACATCTCGCTTCTCCTTCTCCTATCAAGGGCATTCCACGTACACCTCAACGGCCAAACGCAACGGTGGTGAGTGCAGTTCGGAAAGTTAATTCGTCTGCTAATTCATTTACACAGTCGAGGGAGGCTCAAGCGCGCATGGATGAGATGCGACAGCTCATTGGAAAGAGATACGGACCTACAACGCCCCGCACTCCTCAGCGGAATACCGTCGAGACTCCGAAGCGAACCAGTACTGCAGAATATTCTCCGTTTGACGACTTTGCACACTCGATTGAAGACTATATCTTTGATGCTGATGGAAATCTTGCAAAGGCTTTGGCAGCTCAGGATGAATTGCAGGCTGATGTCAAAGCAATTACTGCTTCGTTGAAAGAGGTAAGGTTGACATGACCGATGGTTGGCGCCACAAACTCACCCTCTGTATAGAAGGCTATTGAGATTGAGCGGTCAAGGGTCGAATTGCAGAATACTAAACGCCAGTGCGAGCTTGTCAAAAGTCTTCTAGCCGATGCCACAGCTGAGAAGGAAATTATGTACGAAGTAAGCTGTCAGACCTTCTGCATCTGAGGAGCTCGTTTTGATCCGATCATTTCATAGGCTTTCAACGAGGAACTGGATAGCATGTACAACGATTCTCAGTTGCCAGAAGAAGAGGCGTGGACGGCGTTGACAGCAGATCTTCGAGAGACGAAGGAGACCAGGAATGAGTTGTCAAAGGAGAACTCGTGAGCTTTTTTTTTTAGGCTTGATTGCCGTTGTAATATTGATCTTCTTTCCTTTTCCTGCAGGCACCTGAAACGTCGGCTAGCAGAAGTTGAGCAACAGAAAGAAGAGTAAGTCGTTTTTTTTTACCTTACATCTGGTCTGCCATTGACATATCCTGACTACAGGTGGGGTGCTCTTCTTCGAGCTCACGGACTCATACCATAGTTGTACATATTTTTTGATTTTTGCTTTCTCTCCGAGTGCTATATAATATAGTCTACATTTGCACACATTTATCACATGTTTATCAATTCGACCATTTGCTGTTCATACAAATGACAATAATAGGCGACTAGTAATGTATGCCTAGAGAGAGGAAAAAGCTTTTACAAGCTGATGATACGTGTATGCAATGGTTCAAACGTGCCTGCTTATTTGTCCTTGGGGTTTCGCAAATGTGTAATGCTATGTACTACGCTGTAATGGGTGTAAATGAATTGGATCGGAAATAGTGTAAAATGTCCTTCAAAGATCTTCTACGTGTGGGCGCTGCGGAACCATCCGCTGGCCTCGCGGGATCGCGACGGGTATATGATTTTAAAAATGACGACTGCTTCCGGTGAAGCGTCTTTGAATCGCCTGGAAAGCATTCATCTGAGCGTTCTTTATCCAGTGCGGGCATTCTAATAGCGCTGACGGGTTTCTTCTGATGGCAAGGGGAATTTTTGGATGAAGCGAGAATCGACCCCGCGGATGAAGAAGATTGTTCAAAAGGGACAATCGGCGTGCTCTGTGCTCGTTTTCGAATTGAAAAGGGTGAACTTTCCAATGCTGTATTGTCCTGAACATGCCCTCTCCAATCTTGAGTGATATTCAAGGATGTAGGTGCTGCACCAGAACGAGGTCTAGAATTATATAAGGTCCGTGTAGAAAAGAAAGACCTGAAGTTGTCTACCATAGACTGGCTTCGTTTTGGACGGAAGTTTGATTCAGCCACAGGGAAAGGTTTGGCAGGGTTAACGGTGGATGCCTGGTTTGCGGGGGGAGACGGAGGTTGACACAAAGATATAGGTACAGTAGGGCTGCTCGTTGATGATCCACCACCAGAGGTACCACCATATGAACAGACAGAGAGGGGATCGGGTAAATAGTCTGGAATGATTTCTGAATTGGGTAGAGTCGAATTCTCAGCACATGGAGACCCATCACAATTGCTCGTAGCACCCATGGACGATCCTCTTCGGTGAGACGTGTCTGGCCAAGTCTTCTGCTTCCGAGGTGCACTGTCTCCAGCGAATGTCGAAGCAGTCCCAGCGTAACTTCGTCTCGATATCAATTTGTTTTCACGTTTGGAACGCATGTTACCGGCTGATCCCAGATGATACGCCTTCTTTGGCATCTGAAATAGTTCTACAGAACGGATCTCCGCGAGAGACCGAGCGTCTCGACACAAGTCGGAGAATACGTCAGCAAGTCCCTGCTCCACATGTTGCCGCTGAGGAGACGAACAACGGCTGATGCGCGCACCAGAGTCGAACAAGAAAGGGGAAAATATCGCCTTCGCGGATGCAGTAGATGAACGAGAAAGGGATAAGCTGGGATCTTGCTTGGTTGTGATGTCGGATTTGGTCGTGGAAATGGCAATTTTCGACTCGGAGCTGACTCGCTTCAATGTTCTGGGACGTCTAGACGATTGTGGTTTCAGTACAGTGTATTGGTTTGGCCGGGCAAAGGTGCTCTCTAACTCTGATAGCGACTCGATGGTGGGTAAAGGGGCAGGATTTTCCAATGTTGTTTCTTTGCTGCAGGATGCTGTTACATCTGAAAGGAAGACCTCTTTGTTTTCGTCGCGAAGACTAGATACGGGCTCCATCGTCCATCCTGGAATCGAATCGACAGATTCGCGCAATCCCTCCATCCATACTTCTTTCTCCTTCTGGCAAGCTGCTGCGAAATGAAAGTGGTGACCTTGGCCAACGAGACGGAATGAATACGGGAAGCCGGCTATACGAAGGATCAGAAATGCACTAATACGCATGATAATTAACCTTACGATGATCTGCCTTCTGATCAATAACTTCGAAGCCATTTAACGGAAACCAATGAAACGGATCGTACATTCTGCCTTTTACCACCTTCGTCATGACAAGATAACCGCCCACATAGAGAAAAATACCAAGATATTTGGCTTTAATCACGGCCGACGTAGAAGGTCTATGATATATCACATCAAGAGCACCGGCCAGGAGGCAAGCTCCAAGCGAACGTAGAAATTCTGGAGATAGAGGGGAGTAGGGCCCCATCCGAGATGCAATCAACAATGACTTAAAATGGTACTCGTGCCGTCTGCGGTCGTCATTTACGGAATCGACGGCTGAACGCATTGAATCAGAAGCTCGCGCCACGAGAGCGTCTGTCTGGGAGCCAATCTCGTGAAAAGCACCCGTTCCACTTTGCTTATTGGGCTTCTTGACCTTGAGCTGATCTAGGAGAAGATGGTATTGGCAAATACGTTGGACAGGCTTGATCAAATAGTCTGTGAACATGAGTCGTGAAGACTGCGACTTCACAACAGACGGAGAATAGGCAGCGGTTGGTGTAACGGTGGCTTTTGAGTGGGTTGTACTGGACACAAAGGACGGAGTCGAACGAGGTCGCTTTGGGTGCCGACATTCTACTTGAAACTCTGACCTATTGAACGATTGACGCATATTTGACATAGTGGATGGTCCAGGGGGCAAAGCTTCTGTAGCAACAGCTTCTGCGTAGTGCATGTCTTCGGCGAGGCTGCCACATCGCTTCTCCCACATAGCCCATTCGATGGGGTATTGCTTCTTCGTCTTTTGTATGAGTTCGCAGGCTTCCGTATGAGTTGAGCAGAATGATTGGTAGATGTGGAATACAGTAGCCTAAAAATTGTTCCAATCTAGGAGTTGAGCCGATAAGTGTCGACAACAGAATTAGGCATACCTCATTGATGAATTTTGACATCATGATCTCTATGACATGGTCAAGGCTATCATTTGTTGGCAGGTTGGAATAATCCTCTGCATCGTCGAAACTGAAGGCAAAGCTAGGACCAAAGGGGCCGATTGCTTCCTTGATCTGCTTCATGAATCGATCGTGAAACTCCAAGAGTTGCCGGGCATTGCGAGAAAGTAGAGCAACGTCTTCGTCAGAAAAAAGTCGACGCTGTGGCATATCTCCATTTTCGAGGAAACTGGTTACACTGTGACTACGCCTTCGAGACATGGTCGAAGCACCTATTGGCATCATGGCTGGATACTGTAGCGGAGTACCTACTGTAGGAATGGCGTTCATGGGTAGCGGTGTAGAAGCGAGGGATGACGTAGTGTGGTACGGAAGAGCTTTGGAGACGGCGTTCAATGCCGTCGATGACGCGAAATAAGATGTGGCTGAAATCCTGGCGGACGTTGTAGCCATAGGAAGTTGCTGAAGATATACCTGGAAAGTATCAACACAACTTCTAATTATACCGATCAAATGGTGCTCAGAAGGAGGCTTACTGTGACCAAAGTTCGCAAATCGAACAAATATTTCGCTTCAGTTCGCAGCAACTCCATCAAAGCATGATATCTCCTGACACCGTCCAATTCCGTAATCCTTTCAAATTTCTTTGGCCGCCTTTGTGGGACAGAGGATATTTGGAAGGCCGGTTCGGCATCCTCAGTGTCTGATCCAACATGAAATAAGCTTTTGCCGGGTTTTTTCCGGACGGAATGCAAAGTAAATGCGTCAATAACGGCATCACCAGCTAGGGAGCTGGCGGCAAGGCGTTTCTTGGCTCGCCGATCCTTCAAAGTTGGATATGGTGATTGAGAAGGCACCTGCCACGGAAAATATGCTGCAGGCAGGGACCTGCAAGAGCTTGACGAGTACAGGGGGTCCCTTGGAAGATGAGAAAAGGATTTTGTACTGCTCAGTGATGACTTTGTAGACAAAGTGCTACCGGTAAAGGAGTATACGGGCGGTAGGGACAGGGGTCGAATCTGAAACGTGCTTCCATGCATTACAGATTGCTGTGGGTTCATAAAGCGTGGAGGGGTTGGAGGAATAGAAACCCATGTAGGTGGTGCGGTGAGTTGTGCTAAGGGTGGATTTATAGTAGCGGTTGAATATGATCCTCGTCTGTTGGGGTGGTCTGTCGAAACTGCGGTGGGGACTCCATTTATATCCAGGCCCGTATGACCAGTCGAAGGCCCCAAGCGATCTGGAATGGAAGGAGATGCAACGACAGGAGTAACGAGAGGAGATGCGAGTATAGGCGTCAGTGGAACGAATGCACGTGTTGAAGGGGGTCTAGCGGACGGCGAATCCCTTTGTTCAGGTGACCCATTTGACGTCAAGTGTAAATGCGCGACCGAAAGCAGGTCAAGAGAAACCGGAGTGGTTGAGGTATGGGTATCGATGGCCATGTCTGAGAATTGCCTAGATGACAAGTCAGATACTATTCAACAAGACGAGAAACCGTATTAAGAGTCACTAACGATGAAAAATGCAAACTCTAGTGATAAGGAGCGTACACAGCTCGAGAATAGGCCAGGTCTAAACGAAGGCGAATGACGAGACGATTTGCGAGAAATAGTAAACTTCAGGCGCGAGTTACCAAGAGGGGGTTCAGGGGAATTATACTATTCCAGTTCGATTGTTACCGCCGATTGTACCGCGTACAGGATGACGGTGGGAACCCACGCCGGTATCGGGAGAATAATCTAGTGTAAGTGACGATGGTGAGGGGAATGCTCCACGCCTGGAATGTCCAAATTGAAACTGGTGAGAAGGGTCTGCGATACAGTAATAGTAGGAATACGAGGACAACTTTCACAATGTCTTTAACAAGGTCTGGAGATGATGATTGTCAATGATGAACCGTTGAAGAAGCCAAGGGTGAGCTCGTCCTCAGGCTTGATACCGACCGTTGAACACATCGATCGCCTTCGTATGAGTAGCCACGTGCGACATCTGCCATACGCAATCCGCCCCTTTTACTTCCATCGAATTTAGAGTCCGTATATCAACATCCACGATGATGATGATGATGTGACTATTAGTGCGGGTATAAGATAGGGTGTTAATTCATACAACGCGTGAGCCACGGCCCGTGTCAATACTGCGCAACCTGTTGAGTATCACGTTAATATCAGGGGACGCTCCTAATAAATAAAAAATACGGGCAGGACCTCGTCCAATGAATATAGATCTCAGTATAGATCAAGGCCGTCATCTGATCGCGGAACAAAAATTATATTCTTGTTCTCAGCTTCGCGCTGTCTGTCATCCTCTTTATCCAAAAAGTTACACAGGGCCCTTATGTTCCCGCCAGCAATCACCCGAAACGTGTCTCCGCTATCCGTATTATAACTCTAAGGAGATTTATCAATATAATTACTCATCAAACATCATACATTCAAATCGGACGTACAGGTGGCTTATCCGAAAATCTCCTTATGCCTGGTCGATACAAGGCTGGAACGCCGGTGGCTGTAAGGCGCTGTAGGTGCCCCAATTTTCGCGTGAGCAAATGAATAGCTTCCAAAGAGATTTTGTCACAGTGTGATAGATGTAGACGCTCCATGGTTTCCGTGTGCTCTGCAATGAAGAAAATCGCATTGTCTGTCATATTCCGTACATGAACGAGGTTCAACCGTCGCAGATACGGTAGACCGGCAAGTTCCAGCACAGACATGTCAGTGAGTTGGTCGCAAACTGAAAGTAGGAAATCATTCAGGTACTAGCAAAATGCTGAGCCAATTACTTACAAGCCAAATCCACAGACATGAGTCGAGGACACGACCGGACCAGTTTGACAATAGCGGGATCTGTCAACTTGTTGACATGGGCCAGTGCCAAAACATCGAGATGGATACCCAAGTTACAAACAGACTCCACGGCATTGTTAGTAAGTTCCGTGCAACCTGACAAAATGAGCGTTTGGATCCTTGGTGCATACATAACAATTCCTGCGATTGCTTCGTCTGTTAGCCTGGAACAGTACCCCAAATCAAGGATGCGAAGGTTTTGGTGTGAGTAAGATGGCGGTAGCGTCAGAGGAGGAAGCACATCGAGCCATTTTTCATTCTTGGTCGACGGCTGCATCAACGAATACGAAGAATTGGGACTAGCTCTTGATGGAAACGCCTTGTCGGTGAGCTGAGTACATTTCGTCAGCTTTAACCGCCGCAGCCTTCTTGTAAACGTCCATATGTCCCTGATACAGAGGGCAGTTAGAAGATTACAGGAATCTAACTCGAGTTCTGTTAATCGGGGACATGATTTTGCTAACGCAGAGACCGCAGGGTCTGTGAGACCCGTGATTCCGCTGAGCCTAACCCACTCCAAAGACATGCATTGAGCAGCCAATTCGAGAATGCCAGCATCCGTTATATGTCGGCATCCAGATATATCAATTCCTCGTAAATTATTCGCGGTTGCAGCGAGGATGTTAAGGGTTCTGTTGGACGTATCTGGTATGCCTGGCAACTGGACGGTTTCCAGGTTGACACATTCGCGCAAGACGGACGTTAATTCGTCGTCTGTGATGTCCGCTCTTGTATTGATGGGGAAGAAGATGTGTTGTACACGACTGAGTTCTTCACCTTTCGGGAGTCGGTTCATGACCTTCATCGTTGTACTTCGGAGCTGTTTAGCTGGTCTTTGGCGAGGAAACAAGTTTGAAGCAAGTCGAGGATATGCTGAAAACGTCGTGAGACTGTAACAGTGCCAACGGACTCAATCACTCGGCATTTAAATATTTAAGAGTAGATAAAGTGTCCTAAAAAGTAATTTTTGGTTCTCAACGGCCCTTCCGGACCAGTCTTGGCTATTCTAGTATCTACAAGGAGAGGAGCCAACATTTTATGGTCGTCCAAGTTCTGATCTTAGAGAACCATGTCCATCCGGTCCGAACGTTTGTTCATTATGCGAGCCTCGTCAAGGGATGTCTCAGAGAATCTATTTTACGAACGCTGTCACTAAAAACTCCGGGAATTTGCACCAGTCAAGCATCAAGGGGCATATTGTTCCGTATACCTCCAGTGCTAAGTGAGGCCTTTCGGAGGCGTTGAGGTAAAGGTGTAAAACTGGGCAACGTGAGATTGCAGACCGACGGCATTGAGCAAGGCCTCAAGAAAGAAGACAATTTGAAGGAGAACGAGGTATACGGTACAAACCATACCTCCGCATGTCTGACAATGTGAACTAAACGCACTAGTAATGCACTGGCAGAGAAAGGGGAAGTTCATTGGATGGTCACCCCATTAATATTCACCAGATAACAGCCTACATACTCACAGTATTCACGGCCATTCGCCCTCTGCGCATGTGCATGAACCATTTCGAGCAAATTAAAGTGCCTGGTGAGATTATGTGAAGTCCGTGCAAGGGCAGCTGTGAATTTGACCGTTATACGTGGCGAGATGGTTGTATGTCGACAGGCCGTCGATAATAGTCAAGGTGTTCTGCCGCTCAGGCTCTTGGTTTTCCCACCCTCCATTCATCATGCAAATGAGTCCTTCCACGACATCGTCAACCCGTACGGTAACCCCTTCAAATTTCAGAGGCCAGCCGTCATCCTCAGCATCCTCTAGTAGGATACCAGTGACGCCTGCGGTGCTGAGAGGCATTTTCGCATCCTCGAGATCCATATTCGAGGAACGATCCATATCTCGCGCGGCATTCTTCAGGTATGTGTCGTGTTATTAACACTCAAAGTCGGGATTTCACGAGCGATTGTGCACTCTGTAGGTTTTCCGCGTTTCTGATTAGTTGTCTTGCCATCAGTGTTTTTGCGGCGCGAGGCAGGGTTTTGAAAAGTAGTGCAGCTCTGCTAGGGGTCGCCTGATGCAGTCAGCAAGATCGCACTCCATCGCTATGTTCGACTCTAGTATACGACACCATCGAAACTCTCATTACCCTCTGGGAACACATAACACGGGCTATGATTTTCTCGAGCACGGTATGCAAAGCTATATGGACACGACCCTGTGCTCACAAAACTCCCTTATCGGATTCACAAGTATTTATTTTCCGTTCCTACACAGTGCGTCGAGATAAACATGCTTGGAATTTAATGAAACAAACCACCCTTGAACATAAAACTCATATGCCAGAAGGAGGAGATACCTACTAGATTGGCTGAATCACATTTCCAACTCTGGAGGGCATGCCTATACCCCCAACTCCGGACGCACGAATAGCACTTCCGCTTCGCAAAAATCTGAGGTGATGTCACTTTTGCAGGCACGACAGAACTGTCGTGCGTATCGGAGTATGGGGACATACATTGTTTATGGCTCGAAATACTGACTTCGTTGTGTTTTTCGGCACGAAATATCTGACTCTGGATAATGATTTTATTTTCCAGTTCTGAATTATGAGAGTGAAGATCAGCAGGGTTTTCCAAAGAAAGTATATCGATAATCTACCGAAAGTCTTCAAGGATTGTAGAAGACATGATTAGTATGCTGAGCCTACAGAACTGACGATGAACGCTGGAGAACGCTTGTAACGGCAGCAACAGAAACAGGAGGCCACAGGCATGGATTCAATCGTGTTTTCGTGTCACTTGGTTCATCATGTAAGCCAAAATATCTGCACGCGTGTTCAAAGCCAGCAGTGAGAGACTATGTAGTACTGAGATTGTACTGAGGTGAAAGATTCACGGCAGTGAAGAGATCGAGTCGACGAATGGGCCACAGTCTGGCGCCAAGTTCTTCCTTTTACTCTGCTCTTTGACCAGCCCTAAACTCTGCTCAAATTCAATTATGACTTCGCAACCATCCTTGGCTTTAGATATCCAGCAGGCGCTACAGCATGCCATTGGCAATCCCAATAATGCTCCCGATAATTCGTCGTCAGGCTCCACGCAGAGTAAGCGAAAGCGACATGATCCCTCCAAAGGGGATAACGACCAAGCTGGACAAATTGGCAAGAAAAAAAAGACCGATAAAGGCTCTCGCAAGCAATCCACTACTCAGACGCAGGAGCCTGCGACAAACTCACATTTGTCTGGAAGCACTCAAACAAACGGAGCTCTAACGAGCGGAATTGGGAAGAAAAAAACCAAGAAGGGAAAACAACGCGCTAGTTCAATCAGTACGCTGCCTACCCATGATGACCCCTCCAGTCTTCATGAAGAGATGCAAACACAACAACAGTGTTCAGCATCTACAGCTGCATTTATATCTGCCCTAGTTGCTGCCGCTTCAGCTACAGCAGATCAGCCAGTACAGAATCCCCCGGACTCGCATCTTCAGCAAGATTTCGACCATGTTTTTCCGCAACCTTTTCCTGATCAACTCCCACACTACATGCCAGTTGGTACTTCACCGTTCCAATATCCACTACCGCCAAATTTTGCAGATCATGCAAGTGCCTTTTTCCCTGGTACATCTGGCGGGCCCTCTCTTCCAGAATTGGCTTCCAATGCGAATGAAGAAATTTTGCGATCTTTGCAAGACATGGACATAACAAAACTCCAGAGTGTTTTGAAAACTTTGGGTGAAGCGGCTGCATCCGTACATTTGCCTCAAAATTCGCTCCCTACCCAACAGGGCTTTGTGCAGATGCCACAACCTTTACTTCATGCCCCGCCTATAAAACAAAATCCAGTCCCGTCATATGCAATCCTTGGCCAGCCACCGAAAGTTGTGGAACCGCCAAAACCCCCTGTATGGGAACAGCATGGAAATCCCACGCATGCAGAATTACTGGCCACGAAATGGATGAATGCAACAAAGCTGGCTGAGATGGTCAAAAACGAAGGTAAATCAGATTGGTTATCTTTCACATCCCGATTTTGTGCTTCATATCCGACAGGTCTCGTTTACCACAAAGGAAAATTCTCGGAAATCGAACAAACACAGCTCAGAAATGCCGTAGAAGGGTATCGGACTGTGAGTTTGAACTTGTTACATGATGTACTGCGTCCGAGCTCGCTATTTAGAGAAATTGTTTGTCGCCGGATCAATTGAACGAAATAATTTTTCCAAAAGACAAGGCGAAGGATAAAGAATTTTGGTCGGAAATTAGTACGTGACCGTCCCGTTTAGTTGATACTGTGCTGATCCCTGCATCCAGCTTGTGCCGTCCCACTTCGTCCGATCATCGCTGTGTATCATTTTGTTCGCAGAGCATACCATCCTTTGAAAGGACAGGGAAAATGGACGTCAGACCAGGACACTCTATTGGAGCAGTGAGTATGTTCCACTTTCAAGTTCTATGTATCAACAATCTCTACCAGGGCTGTCAACGACTACGGTCAACAGTGGGAAAAGGTTAGTGAGAAGGTTGGTCGTATGGCTTCCGACTGTCGTGATAGATATCGGAACCATCTCGCGGACAGGCACCAACGCAATGCTGGTACGGATTAATATAATGTGTAATTCAAATATCTGACTTGCGACTAGGAACATGGTCTAAGGAGGAGGAAGAAGAACTGACTGCAGTAGTCACAGGGATGACAATCGATCAGGGAAAGGATATGGATAACGACATTTTTTGGGGCGT
>QLOR01005276.1:0-20843 GCA_003313825.1 Sarcodon aspratus | reverse complement strand
GCTGCTCAAGAATTCGCTCCGGGCGGTGGTAGAAAGGTATGGACCGGATCATGAAGATCACTTCCCTCCGATAAAGGTGATCGTTGTCGAAGGAAAGGAAGACATTACGATAAAGATCTCAGACGAGGGAGGGGGTATTCCGAGAAGTGCAATCCCGTTGATATGGACTTACATGTACACAACTATGGAAGGTCAGAACCTGGACCAGGATTTTCAGGCGAGTGATTTCAGAGCACCGATGGCTGGCTTTGGGTACGGATTGCCGCTTTCGAGATTGGTACGTCAACTATTTCTCCACGCTGTCTCAAAAAGCTACATGATCTTCCCTTGTATATCAGTATGCTCGGTATTTCGGAGGCGATTTGATGTTGATTTCTATCGATGGATTCGGCACCGATGTTTATATCCACCTGAACAGATTATCAAGCAGTCGCGAACCTCTTCCGTGACCTTGAATCCCACGGCCCCGACGTCACGCCTCGTTGATGTTTACTGCTCCATCCAATTATTAAAGCTATTAGCATATAATCTCTGTAACTCACGCTCAAGTGTATTTTATAACAATATAAGGAATTGCCCAAGACCGAATGGTACACGTGTATGCAAAAGCGAAATCCTTAACGATATGGCGATACAACAATCAAAACAAGATATTACGAAAAAGAGTATGTTATCGTCCGTGTATGTGTGTGGTCATTTATTCGTGAGGAAGGGTCCCAATTATGCGTCGAACAGCCTTCGTTTTTATATGGGACCGGCTTCCCAATGTCGGGTATGTTCTATTTGCAGTCCCTCGTAGGTTGGCGCCCAATCGTCGGTGGTTTTATGTACTGCCAAGGTGGAGAATGTCGTACGAGAAGTCTGGTGGTGGGGTTGATTCCGTTTTGAACGCGATTCCAATGTCTGCACCTCTTCGAGCAATCTCTCGTTTGCAAACTTGAGCTGTTGCAGTTCATACTGCCAACTCGTGTTTCGTTTCGTATCGAGTTCTTCGAAAACGTCAGAAGTGGTGGGATACATGATGGGAGCATGGATAGTAGGGGTTGCCATCTTGATTTGGCAGATAACAGGTTCTGGCGGATGCGTCGAAGGTGCCGTAGAGTGATAGACAATCATTATGACATGCAACTTGTTCCCGTTCTTTTTTCTCATGTCGAATGAAACTTGAGTGTATTCAGGTTTCGACCCGCTCGAGGCTAGTTGTATCGCATCGTTGACAACCTGCAGGGGGTTAAAGTTGGCGTCCCGCCCCATCATAGAGGTATCAATGAAGTCTTCCAAGTGTTTTCCGATAACCTCATCGACGCTCCAGCCGAGTACATCTCTAACAGCACCACCAACAGATAAGAACGTCCCGATCTGGTTCAATACTCCCCAAAATTCTCGTTCATTTGCTTCTTCATCAGTCCCACCCACGCTTGGCGTCACCAATCCGCCCGCATGCGCGACAGGTCCCCACATCAATCTGGGCATCCCTCTAGTTCTTCCACTCAGGATGATAGCCTTCCGACCCTTGCCAGGTTCAACATGTAATCTTCCTCTAGACTCTACCCAAACATATCCGTCTGACTTGGACATAATCCTGAATAGCAAATCGACTTTTTTTGGAAGCAACTGAGTCGAGAAGCCACCTCGGTTTTCTGGTGAAAGAGTAGCAGACGATTCCTTCAGTTCGCGCATCAAAGGCACGAGATCCGCGGGATGGCAATAATCTGAGACAGATTTACCGACCACTTCTTCTGGATCGTATCCTAAGACACGTCGAATGGAAGGCGCAACATATAGAAATGCACCTCGCAACGATAAGACATGGACAAAATCAGGGCCACTCTCGAGTAGTAGCATGCTGAGAAATTGATTTCCGTCATATGCATCGGCGTTACTACCCTTGTCTCCAGAAGAAGACGAGACAAATGCATGGTTTAACGTCGTCGAAGTTGATATGGGAATGGATTTGACAAACCCGTCGTCTCCTAATAGAGATCGAAGATTCTTCGACACTGGGACGACAGAAGACGCGGAGTTTATCCGTCGGTCTTTTTGCATGGTGGTGATCGGGTTCGGAGAGCGGGCGAGCTGACTGTGATTGTAGTTTATGGCGCAAGTTCCACTTCGTAACCTTTGCAGAATCGCATTTGGCTGGTCAGCGAGATCAACTTGGAACCCGATGTGATAGGCCACTTGATCGGCTTCTTCAGGCAAATTTGATACACCTCCAGGAACAGGTATGATGGAAACAAGATTGTTAAAGGCAGAGCCGCCCTTCCTGTAGTTGACGATGGTTATCTGGCACTCCTTATCGGCTACCAGACACTTCTTCATATGAGCAACTGCGATCGGTGATGTGAATCGTCGTTCTTCTCCTTTCTGAAGACAACCAGTAGGAGACTGTAAGAATCTGCAATTGCGACCTAGGATCTCATGCTCTTCGTAACCGGTCAACGCACAGAAAGTGGGAGATGCATAAACTATAGGGTCATCGTGACGTCGGACGTCCACCACAACGAATGAACAGGACATGTCGACCGGACCCAATGTAACAGTTTGATTTGGACGAGTAACAACTCGAGCCATGATGGATAAGAGGTCGAACCCTGAAGTGGAATAAATGGGAAGACCATAGGGCGAAGGAGATGTAAATGGAACTGAGGAATCTAGATGGATTTGGTCTCTTGCCTCTGTGGATACCACCGGCGCAGGCGGATAAGCCGTGAGCGCGAGATCAACACCAGACTCTGCATCAGAGGCCCCAGGTTGGGGAATATGGTTGAGGTGAGTATACATACCCATAGGATCTGACGATAAAATTGCTGGATCATGTGAAATCGCAGCTGTAGCTGATGATGCGTTATATCTGATAGCAAAAGTTGACCTGCTGATGCCGAGGAAGCAAATGTGCTAAAATGAGAAGATGCTCTGATAGAACGAAAAGGAAACTGACTCGTCCGGATACTTTGTCGAAAGCAGGTTATTACTCAACCAAGCAGAGTTAATATCATCCACAGTCCCGGCGAACATACTAGGCGGCAGTACTTCGGCACCACCACCCGGGGCAAGAGTGGGAGGTCCAAACATCATAAACTGTGGTATTTGGAATTGGAGAGGGCTGGAAAAGGTAGAGCCAGCACCGTGCATGTGTTGAGTGGGATCATATTGGAGGTCCGAGTCTCTGTCCTGAAGGTCGTGTTGGAGATACCTCTGAAAAGGCATGTTTGAAACTGATGTGGATTACCCAGACCAGCCTACTGCTCATCAGACGAATGAGAAAGAGGAAATGGAGCTGAAAGACTAACTGGCCGAAGTGTTGAGGGAGAGGAAGCAAACGAAGAACCTCAGAGAAATACAAATACGGCAAAAGCACGAGGGACACGAGGTGAACTCCATAATACGTCGCAATGTTCGCATTACTCATGTCTCGAAAGTTACAGGGTACAAACGAGTATAAGATATTTGTAATAGCGAGAATTGAATATATGCCCCGTTTCCCCTATCCAACATCCACGGGATCAAAGATGCTGTAGTGAATATGAGGCAAAGAATATCACACTAACTCCCACTCGACAAAAGATTCACGAAACGAATGAATTCGCGACAACGATACAATACATGTGAGGTATTATGCCTTCAATTGAGCACGAAGGTTGGCCTCCAGAGGGCCCTTGGTCCGGATAAACTGCACATAGGCACCATCCCTAGCAAAGAAAGATTATTAAAGCGAGCAAGGATGGTCCAGCAAACTCACTGTACAACACGCTTCTCCTCCTTCAACTTGGCATATTGCTCCCGATTGACATTCGTAAATCCCCACTTCTTAGAAATGATGATTTTCTGACGACCAGGGAACTTGTAACGAGCGCGACGAAGAGCTTCTTGAATGACATGTGCATTAGAGTCCTTGCACCGTACCGACAGTAATATTTGGCCGATGTTGACGCGAGCGACAGTTCCATAAGGTTTGCCCCACGCGCCACGCATACCGGTCTGAAGTCTGGAATGAAAAGTCAGCCTTTGCACCCGTGAAACAAGCCGGGCCTTTGATTACCTATCAGCACCAGCGCAAGACAACATCTTGTTGATTCGAATGACATGGAAGGGGTGGACACGGACCCTCATGTGGAAGGCATCCTTTCCTGCTGTTTTGGTAATGTACTTGTTGGCGCAAATTCGTGCAGCCTCGAGAGCTTCGCTTGATAATTGCTCGTATTCGTCGGAAACAAGGTGAGCACAGAAGGGGAAGTCATCTACAGAAGCACGTTTACGACCCAGATCGAAAATTCTAATCTAATGGAGTAAGCGATATCAGAGGGATTTCAGCAGCTAAAGAAAAGGAATCAAAAGAACCTTTGAATCTGGTACACCACGGTTGTAGCGAGACTTGGGGTAAGGTTTGTTTTTACAATAGCGGTAG
Organism: Sarcodon aspratus; assembly: GCA_003313825.1. Classification (NCBI taxonomy): domain Eukaryota; kingdom Fungi; phylum Basidiomycota; class Agaricomycetes; order Thelephorales; family Thelephoraceae; genus Sarcodon; species Sarcodon aspratus. Next base: position 16,435 of record QLOR01005276.1, on the reverse strand, counting down.
CAGCGAGCGGGACGACGACCCATCTTGATATCTATCCAAAATACTCGTCAGCAATCCAACAGAACCCCTCCATGTTTCATCCGTCGACTGATGACCATGAAATGGTGGGAGTCGACGGCAGTAAGAAAACGGACTCACAAAGATACGGTGGGAGATGGAAAGGTAGGCCTACGACCCCTGCTTTTGACTAAGGAGAAAAGTGGGAAGATGACTGATGCTGTGGCACTTCAGGGCAGGTTCATTAGTAATCCGACCATGCCACGTGCGCACATACTTTGAATCGCAAATACAGGTAGTCTTTCCCAGGTCGCCTCTGTTATGCCAGGCGTGAGTGCTACTAGTGTATAAGTGCTGGCTTCGCGCAGTCGAATTATCTCGTGCTGCTGGGTATACCCAAGTTCTCGATGGTTCACCCTGGTCGTTGAACTTTCTGTTTATGGAAGTGCGCTGGTTGAACTTCGATATCATGTCCCCGACCAACGTCTTTGGCGCGTTGTGCAGCTTATTTCTGTGTCTTCTGCTGTTCGTATCACCTACGAGAGCATTGCCTATCCCGTCCTCCCCTCCTGTCCCTCTGGCGCTTATTTTATGTCTTTCTGTGTTTCCGTCGTCCCTTGTTGTCCTCCTGATTTCGAAACTCGTCTACATGAAACTTCGCCGCATAAATTACATCCACTCTTTCGTTTCAACCTCAAAAACACCCTTTCGTATGTCTCAGTTGCTAGTCCCTCTGGTCACTTGTTGTTTTCACGTTTGACTTTGATGTCCGATAGCTCTTCTGGTTGGTATGCTAGGTTCCCCAGATTGGGAAGTCAAGATGAAGTCAACCGTCCGTCTATTGGAAACTTTGGACCAGCACGTACCCTTTGATAACTTACCCTGATTCGGTTTTCAACGTTCTCGTAGACACACATCCACTTTCCGATCAGACGCTGAAACTTTCCCATCTCCGGATGAATTTGGCATATCTCATGCTACCAGGCGTGTTTGTGCGTGCTCGAGATCACCGATACCAAGTTTACCTGCCCTAGCTCACATTCCACCTTGTTTTGAAAACAACTCCGGATTCTCACTTCCTATGCCTCATACAACAGACTCTTCTCCTCGTTCTCTCGGGGCCCCTTCAGAAGAGTCTGCAAAGATCAGGTTAGTTTCTTTGACCAGTAAATCAAGCCTCGACTCTGCAAGTTTCTTATCTGCCACTTGTGCGTGAATTGTACCCTCTATCAGCTGACACTCATGAAGTCTATTCTAGCTAAATTCAGCACACCATCGAGAGTTGTTCACCAGGACATAATTGCCACTCCGTCTAAATTGAAGACAAAATATTTATACAGGAAAACTCCCCCAATGCCCTTCTTGCCAATACAGACGCCGCCTGATAGTCCGTTTTCTGGGAACACGGCCTCTCCGAAACCCAACACCGTCTTCTATTGTCCTAACAGACAGGAGTCACCTCCTGTCATTGTTCAACGCATTTCCCATCCTTATGCAGAATCCCAGCCAGCATATAGTCTTTGTCTTTCCCCTCGACATCCCTACGAGAAGCAACGTTCTCCAACTGTCAAAGAGTCTCCCGATAATAGCAGGAATTTATCTTCGTCGCCCCTGCTAAATCGTACCCGTCAAAACCTTAACGCACGACCTATGAACCTATCGAACAGCTCTCCGTTCTTCTCTTCTGTCTCATCAAATATTTCTCCTCTGTGCTCTGATAGAACTGCCATTGAGACTACTCCTCCAGCGAACATCAAACTCATCCCTTTCTCTTCTACTGGAATAGGAAAAATTGTCTCGGATAGAGCTCAATGTATTCCAGATTATGCTTACGGTGCCACTCCATCAATCCCCTACGAATTCTCAAGCTTTCTAGAGTCTAAGTCCCATCTTCCTACTAGTACTGATTCAACTCTACGCAGTCGACAAGATTTTGGAACCCTTACTGGAGATGAACAGAATGGATTGCTTCAAGTAAACCAGGAGTCGAGCGGAAGACGGAACCAAAGAACACCAGCTATTCTGTTCTCTATCCCTGAAGAAGACGCACAATCTCGGTCTAGCAAGAGCTTCAACAGGCTTTCGAACGCCAACACAGCCACATGGCGAAATTCTGGCAACACAACCTATGGAGATATGGAAATCACTGTCACAGCTCTTCCTGGACCTGCTGTTCCTTACGCCACGCGACAGAATCTCTCTAGAGATATCGAACTTGGCGAAGTCGATGATGATATGTTATTTGTGGACGAAGCAGAAGATGGTGAAGAGAGCAGAGCATGCCTGATGGGACTCTTGGAGGAGCTGGAAGAGTGGGGTTGTGAGTGGGTAGACAACAAGGAGTTACCGAACGGTCAGTGAGTAGGCATACCCTTCTACTTCAGCCTGTTATTGACATCTTTGTACTTGAAGGGGCGTAGGTACGGCTTGGTAGGATCCGCTCGCGTTCTTTGTCTCTAGTTTCGTTATGTCGCTTTCTTCCTCTCGCGCTACCCACTTCCCCGATCAAAAATGTATTCCTAGGTTGATACCATCGCTCTCAACCGTATAATGATGAATGCTAATTAACTGAATCTTTCAGCCTAAATTGTGGTCCCTTGGCGTGCCCATGGATGTACTACCTCGTATTTGTTATTTTACTACTCTCTTCATACGACCTTGACTGTGTAATTTGTTTTCAATTATTTCAGATACAATGAATATGGATATTATGCGATACTCTCTTGTGGCGCAGAGCAGCATCAGATAAATTGAAATGAGCGTGATCAAGAATCCGTGATCCAAAGTTCTAACAAGACGAAAAGGAGAGAAAGAAACGATAGAATCTGACCGGCACGATCGGCCGGGTGTTCGTGCGCTCAGAATCTACAGCGTCCACGATTATCAGCACGCACCCAGATGATGCTTCTTTCATATCGGACATCCAGTAAATAGGCCTAGGCCCGCAGAATAAAATGAATGGTATTACAAACCGGAGAACCAAAGGAAAGTGTAACAAGATAATAAATAAAGGCGTCCAGGCCCATCAGATACATCGTAGGACGAACCAGCCCAGGTAATCGACACACCAATTTCCTACGTAGTAAGTGCAGCCACAACCGGATTGAAATTATAATACGTGCATCCGGTCTGATTCACATATTTCGACCCATGCACGTCCGCAACCAGCGCCCCATTCCTATATATCGCCAAATACGGAATTTGTTGATCTTCCGTTGGGAAATTGACGGAACCCATCGTCAAACCAGCCGGGGCGGACATGTTGACAGTGTTGCTACCGATGCTGAGCTGTACTGTTGCGGGCGAGGTGAGCATCGCCAGGGCAAATACGGCGTCAGCGGGGAACTGGGAGTTGCGGGGTAGGGTTCCTGTGCTGCATGTTATGCTCTTGGGGTATACGCGGTACCAGAACACGACTTCGTCTTTCTGTGTGAGTAAGTAATATCAATGTTAGCCTCTACACATCAAGTGGGTCAAGAATCACGACTTGGAAGTTACGTACAACAAGTGTTGGCGTAGACCCCGTTTTGAAATACTCGATATAATACTTCGCAACATCCCGCCAATGAGAATGATCGAATCCATCCACATAGAATGGAGCTTGGCTTCCAAGCTGGACATTAGGGTTTATGTCGCTAATATAATGGGACTCCCCGTAGTCGTTCCACGTCACTGAAAATTGAGAACACATGAACCGTCAATCTGAATTGCTGGGGGATAGAGAAAGAAGGATAGGCAAAACGTAACTTACCGATCTCCACGATATCCGGTTTAACATCATTGACGGCTTGCTGCCATCGATAATTCCACAGTGTATCGCTAAGTTCTACCCAATCACCCGAACCATCGATATTCTTGAACTGCCACGGAGACACGGCTGCCGGCGGGTAGCATTTGTCAGTATTTTATCAATACCAGATCCCCAAGGTGTACGAAACAGAACTAAACAAACAGACATACACATGATGTACGGTCCACCTCTGGACGAAATAGCCGACTTGTACGCCAGATCCGTATCGGTAGTCAACAACGTATTTGTGTCTGCAGGCCTAACAACACAAAAACATACACAAACCATTAGATTTAGACCATAAATCCACAAATCGCATTATAATAAACCGCGCACGCACCAAGACCACCAATTAAAAAACCCATCAATAGAGGTAAATTGCGATACCATGGCACTCGCTTGAGTAGGGTCACGATAGCTGGTAAATGCCGGTGCCAACACGATGTCAACACCTTGAGTCGCAAGTGCCGATTTGAATCCCGACCAAAATGAATCTCCAAGGCTCTCCCCAGAGTAGGTCGATACCAGCACTTTCCCGTTCCAGAGGAAGGCACTAGGACTGTTGGCGTGGCTGACTACGAGACTGACCATGTCGGATTGCGCCCAGTTGTAAGACATGTCAAAGGAGTAGAAGAGTTTGAAACCTAGAGCTTCTGCTGCGGTGAATGCATCAGCCGTCTTGGCTACTTCGTAGTCGGCCAAGGCGGTGTTTAGGACTGGAATCGAAATGAAGTGCATCAGGTGGTAATTTTCGTATTATCTATAACGATTTTTGGAGCAAGGTGAATTTACGTACCAAATCCATCGATGCCTATTGCTTGGGCTGCTGTCATGTCGTTCGTCCAATCCGATACTGCATAAGAGTACGAATTCTGAGCCTGAACAAGACGGAAAAATTGGACTGAGATCTTTGGTAAGAGTTATGAACTACAGAGGCTCACCATGAAATGCGCGAATACACTTTTTGCGTTCGAGATTTGAGCGAACCCGGCGAGGACGATAAACGCCGTGGATTTGTTTATGATCATGATTTCCGCTGTGTTAATCACGACTAGGAGAAAAAGTTGGGTTCCAGGAGCTCAAGGGGGGCGGGGCCAGATGAAGAAGAGCCATCGAGGAGTGGTGCTGCATTTTATACAGTTTGTGCCGTCAGCGAATCTCTCGGCCTCTGACTACTGGGCTATACTTTTGCCCAAGTGGGCCATCACACTACGATCAGCACGACAATCACTTGGAGTTATAGAATTTGTATTGTCGAATCCGCCGTGCGTAGTTCGCCCCAGGCGATGCTAGTGATAACTTGAATGATGATGATGACCCCAGTGTAGAATCAAAGCTGACCACTTTGGATAATCAGATGATAGTGGTATCCTGTGACTAGTGCATACATGTGGTCGCCGGCACAAGTCACTGCAGTCAAGTCTACGAGAATCGGCGGTGCTGTGCAGGCTGATCCCTGCGTAGTGACGGATTTTATGACTTGTCGCAAGACTGTTTCTACAGAGCGGAATATGACGCTGTAGCAGGAGTTTTGCATGGCTCAGCTTGGGTAGAAGTTGGTTTGATCTTAACGGTGATTCCAATAACTGAATCAGCTGTAGCACTGCACAACGCATTGTTTGTTAACAGAAAATCGATTCCTGAATGAATCTGTTACTGATACCATTACCAAGTCCGGTAACCGAACTACAAACTAGTCGAATTTTGCTGACGTTGACTGTGTAACCTGTTTAAAATTATTGTAAATACAACGAACATGAATGTTATACGGTACTCTCTAGAAACGCAGAGCAGCATCAGGTAGATTAAAATGAGTGTGATTTAGAATCAGAGATCCAAAGTTCCAACAAGACGAAAGAAAAATTACATAGCAAAAACAAACATCTTCTCTGGGATACTTACAGTACTCATGGTATCCGTTATTATAAGGAATGTGTACGCGAGATTTGTTGTAAAGCGACCAAAGCAGTGCACGGGGAGAAAGAAGAAGGGTCAAAAGAAAAAGATAAAGAACAACTGACCGTGACGGGCACGATCGGCCACCACCAACGCGCTTATAGGTCAGAACCGACAGCATCCACGACATACAGAACCTGCTGCGGTCGCACGAACAATCCCCTAGTCTCCATGCTCGAGTTTTCAGAAGCAGTCGGCGACGAACTTCTCATCCTCTTCATCATCCTATAATCTGGACCTGTCAGGTGATCTCCGTCCCTCTTGGTCCCACTCGTCTTAAAGCTGCTTCCACCCGTCATCGTCCACGATGAAGACATATCAAACCTCCGTCTCCGAGCCCTCTCATCACCATAATCCCACTCCGCAGACGCGCTCCCGATATCAAAATACTTGATCCCTCCCCACGTGCCATCGTTCCACTGTCTATCATCAACACTGTTCGCATTTCCTGTACCTGTCCAACTCTCGTTCATAGGAACTTCAACGCCCACCCAAGGACCGAGCTCTCCTTCCACTTCTCCGATGTATCTTGCAAATGCACGGAACCTCGCTCGTTTCGATGAGATTATGCACGGTATCCCAATCTCCAGTGTCGCCCCTTTTGGTAGATCTGGTGACTGAGAGGTCTGCCGTGGTTGAACGTCAGGATGTATAGATTGCCGGATTGTTTCCGAAGAACCTCTTCGCTGCACATCCAAAGTCTGAACGCTTTCCGCAAGCTTTTCTGAACTCGTTTTCGTGCTTTTCGTGGTGCTCGAAGGCGTGGTAGATGTTGCAGTTTTCGTCCTTGTGGAGATGACTGAAGCAGTAGATTTGCGAACAGCTGCAGAACTGGGTGTAACCTTTCGGACAATAGTCTTCTTGATGGAAGGAGAAGGTGTTGTTGAAACGGAGGAACGGACAGATGTTATGGATGGCGCTCTCTTGCTAGTAGTGGGCGATGGAGTCTTTCTGTCAGTGGTAGATGATGTAGTCGCAGGTCGCTTGACTTTGACAGAAATGGTAGAAGTTCTTGAGCCCACTGAGGACCTTCGAACTCGAGTAACTGATTTTGGAGGCGTAGATAAGGAAGATAATGCGGCTGATGTCCTTGCTGTTTTTGCACTAACGGTAGAAACATTAGAAGAAGTAGAGACCGTTCGGCTTCTAGATGGAGAAGTTGAGCTGCTAGATGAAGGGGCATCGGACCTTGCCGTTTTGAAGGTTGTAGATCCGTCGCTCGTATTAGATAATTGTGAATTGGGTCTAGATAAGGAACTACCGGACTTTGGACGTAATGTCGAGGTTGTAGCTTGATTATTTGTCGGAAGGGGAACTTTGCGGGCCGTCGAGGTAAAGGATCTAACGGAAGCCGCCGACGAATTTGGTTTTTCGCCAGAATTTCCGGTAACAGAACTCGGAACAAGACGTTTCACTGGCATTTTTTTCTGCTGTGAAGTCGCAGTATCCGTGGAAAGAATGGATGACCGGGTAGAAGGAGCAGGTGTGAGTTTTGAATCTGGTCGAGACGCAGAAGATATATAAGGACGACGGGGTGAAGTTGTCGCTCGTGAAGTTGTCGATAAAGTGCTCCGAGCAACAGATCGCACCGAAGCAGAGGAGGATACTAAAGGTTCTCTTTTTGTCGGTGTTCCAGAGCGCTGTTTATGCGCGTTCCTATTGAGTACACTTGCGCTCAAGGAATGCATGCTACCCGTGTCAGGTTCTTCGACAACAGTCTTTCTTGAAGGAGAGCCTTTCTTTGGTGACGTTTCCGATAGATCAGCATTGACAAGCTCATCGACAGAAACCTCGATTTCTATAATAACCAACATGAGCAATCGACGCAATCTTGCTAAGTATGAACGCACCGTGGCTTATCTCTTTCAAAGCCCAACTATCAAGGCTATCGAAACCGCATTCCTGTTTAACGCCGATCCAACGTTTGCGTAGCCATCGCGCGACATCCATTCGAGTTTGTTCGACCTGTACGCGAACATGAGAAGTCGAGGAGAGCATCGTCTGCTCTCGCTCAGTTAGGTGCGGTCGCAAAAGGATAGAAGAGACGAGAGTCTGTAGAACAGTTAAGCGCTAATCAGGGACGGCGAATTAATCACAGACCTGATATACGAGCCCTGCATTTTTTTCGTCCAGGCCTCGTTTCACGGCATCCATGACCCATTCTATCTTTTCGGCATCTTCAAACCTTGCCCCGTCATCAATCATAAATTCGATCCACTCGTGCTGTTCGAAACACTCGTCGCACAGCCTGCACAGCACTTCATCAATTTTCTTCCTCGCAGTCAGGACCATTTCTCTGACACTATCCGCCCACGAATCCAATACGTTATTGAGCTTCTTCAACGCGTGATGAGTAGCAAACAAGAGCGGGAAAATATTGATCGGCGTCGTCCTCTTTCCCAGTCCTTTTACTAATGACATTCGCGTCTTTTCTGGCAATTTAGCAAATTCTGAGGTGCACCAGCCCTCACCATACAACCCGACTAAAGCCCTCCGAGCACCTCTCTCCATGTGAGGATTTTTAACATCTTCAGAAATTGCGAATTCCAGAACTCTAGGAGCTCTACGAGCACATTGTCGACATCGACAACCGCCAGAACCCCATTTACCACCTGTGATACGGTCGTACTCCTCGAATTCTAAAAATGCGTGATAAAGACCGTGCATCATCTCTTGGACGATACGTGCTTGAACTTCATCGTATAATGATTGGATAGATAGGTATGTTGCCGACCGCATGATGTGGAACGCCGTATCAAGATCATACGTTCTATGAGAAAAGACGAGCGTGCCTGTGTAGATGTAGCCGAGGGTAAAGTGAAGAGAAGCAGGGGTAAAGGGTGGAGATGGTAAGGTTATCGTGAGTGGTTCCTCTCCGTTTACAGCTTTTGCAGCAACCGATGTTTTACCCCATTGGAGTAGAGAAGTATAAAAATACGGTGATCGGGTGACAAGCATGAATCTATGAGACGAGAACATTGCTGTTGCACTTTCATGATTTGTAGAAGAAAAGTTTCCTGTTAATGCAATGCGGACGTCAGAATAGAGACGTGATCTCCACATGAAGACAAGATCTTTGCGAAGCTTGTCTAGTCTGCTCTCTTCTGCGTCATTCTCTTCTCGATCGCCTGCACTGTCGAAGAGAAATTCAAAGGCATCCCCTAGGCCTTTGCCTGTGTAAAGGAATTCGAGTTCATTTGAAAATAACCCCTGGTTCGCTGATAAAGAAAGACGTAGAAGACCGCCAGGGGCCGTGGATGGCGCAGGTGATAATGCACGAAATGGTGAGGGTGATCGAGATGAGACTGGGTAATCAATACCCAGGTTCAAAGACAGCGCAGATTGAGCAGGCATGACGCTTGGAGTAGTTGAGTATGGATTCGGCGAAGATATTGGAGGAGGACGAAATTGGAAGTAGCGAGCTTGGAAGCTAGGAGGAGCTCTTGCATATATCATGGCTGCAAACGGTTTCACTCGGCATTATTCTGGTTTTCAATGGGAGTGACGAACCCTTGTGACCCCAGACCTCCTCAGGACCTTTCCCACTATTATCATCCTCGTCAGAGAACTCCCACAAGATGTCTGGAAAGCGGTCCTTTGAACGATGAAAGAGCGTTTGCAAATCGCTCTGCCAACTGGACTCTGAGATTTCTACAGCACTCTGGAGAGATGGCGGAACGGATAGCGTGGTCATGGGGTATATAAAGCAAAGAAAAGAGGAGGGAAAAAGAGCAGAAGGTACACCACAATCACGGCAAGAACGCGGAGTTTGAACGCGGTAGCTTTTCATTCACAAACGATTACTCGTTCATGCCTCCAGTGTGAATTCCCACTGCTATTGTTGTCTATGTGGCCTCTATGCTTACGACTGAGCTTATAGAAAAGACAAATTTACCCTGCACTCGAAAGCTTTGGTCTGTCAGGATGTAGAAATGAAGGGTGAAATTACCGTTGGCGCAGGTACACCCATTGATCTTTGACAAAGGTTTTATAATTAACTCTCAACTTAGGGACTATAGTCCATCCAAAGGCAACCATCTTTGCCATTGCAGGACCAATAGTCATTGGGTCAAACTGTATCATCGAAGAAGGAGTAATATTTGTGAACCGGTAGCGCGTTCAATGTCAGACTGACATATTTACGATGGTTGACCAACTACGCAGGAGAAAGGAAGTGATGAGAATAGGCGATGATAACTTGTTTGAGATTGGTTGCCGTATGTAACCGTAATTGGCAGTACACTGCATACACTGACGCTTAATATAACATCAGGGGTGGAATCACCAAGCATTGGCAACTTCAACACTATCTGCACACGGGCACGGGTGCACCATACAGTGCGAATAACGTCTTACTGTGTAATAGGAGCAGGGTGCATGGTTGTTCCTACAGAGGATGAGGCGTTACCAGAATACACTGTGATATATGGCCAGGCAGCAGAGCGGCGGGAGTGGAGCGGAAGAGGCAAAGTTCAAGAAGCGGATTTGCGACGGAAACATGGAGAGTATCTACGGGAGATGCTACCTAAATTTAACAGAATGCATAATCAAAAATCCAGCAGCGCCAGTTGACGGTCGAAACACGGCCTTGGCGGCTGCGCAGTGCGTACTGTATCGCTATGATCGTGCTTTATAAACGGAGCATTTGCGTCGCTTCCACTCCCATCTGATCATGTCCCACAACTATTATACCACTCCTCCTCCAAACGATTCGTACGGCTCCTCTCCTCATTTTGAAGATCCCTTAGCAGCACCTCGGCCTCACAAGTTGATCCCCGACCTAACTGCAAACGTGCGTCCGATGTATATACTTAGTTTACCCAGTACCACCAACCTCTCGTCTTCAGATGGCCCAGTCTCTTGACCACCAGCTCTCTACCAATAGATCCAGATCGCCCTATAACCCAATGCCTGGTTTTGCAGGCCAGAACTCAGATCGCGGCATATCTCCTCTTCCACCTCCTCAAGGATCGGATTGGTCCCCATGGAATATGACAACACCACCGCAATCACAGCCTTACCGGCCAAATGACCTCTCCTCCGCGTTTAATAACATGTCTGTTACTAGCAACACCCCGCCCATAGACCTCACACGTCCGTCCAACCCATCACTAACTGCGCCATTGCCTACCCTGCAGACCCTCACCGCAGCTATCCCGAGCATCCAGAATCCGTCGTTTGATCCGGCCAGAAAACTGGTATGGTGTCGAGATACCTTTTTCCTAGGAGATCGCGTAAACCAAATCACATCCAACTCTCCTGAGAATCCTCCCGGTCCCGGCCCTATTCATATAGAAGATCCTCAACTCCTCCGACTGATTCAAATTGCGATCCCTACAATACTCTACATATCCTCCCCGCAGCAAATGCCAAATCCCATGCCGGGACATGTGGCGGAAGCTATCTATCTACGCGCGACCCTTGCTTCTTCTGGCGCTTATCCTGAACACATACCCCAAAATCCTCGGACTGCGTTCAGAGACTTCGAACAGGCTGCTAAAGGGGGACACGCTCCTGCCTGGTTTAGACTTGGACGCGATTACGAGGGTTTCGGTGATGAAAAGCATGCAAGGACGTGCTTCGAACGGGGTGTTAAATATGGAGTGGAGAGTTGTCTATATGTGTGTATCTCCCCTAGTGTTTGTGCCTTTCATACTAATTTTCATCCAAAGCGAATGGGAATGGCACATCTTCTGGGCCAGTTAGGTTTACCTGCTAGACCTGACATAGCTTTACCGCTATTGCAACGTGCAGCAACGTTAGCAACCGTTCAGGTTGCTCAACCAGCTTACGTGTACGGTCTTCTACTTCTCAACGAGTTCTCCCACGTCACTATTCCGCCACACTTTTTGAGTCTCGTTATCCCACCAGGAGTAACTCCCATAGTAGAAGCGCGGAAACATCTCGAAAGAGCAGCATATCTGAACTTCTCCCCCGCCCAGTATAAATTAGGACACGCCTACGAATTTGCAGAACCTCCGTTCCCATTCGATGCATTGTTAAGTGTCCAGTACTATTCATTAGCAAGTCAACAGGGAGAGGTCGAGGCTGATATGGCTCTGAGCAAGTGGTTCCTCTGTGGAGCAGAGGGTGCTTTCGAGAAAGACGAAGCCTTGGCCTTCACCTTCGCGGAGAAGGCCGCAAGGAAAGGATTACCTAGTGCTGAATTCGCATTGGGTTATTATGCAGAGGTTGGCGTTGGAGGTCCAAAAGACATAGAGACCGCAAGGAAATGGTACAACAGAGTAGGTTCCGTTCATAATGTCAGTTATTTCATGTATTCACCATTACGTTCTAGGCAATGCAACACGGGAACACGGATGCGAGTGACCGACTAGCTGCACTTTCCCAACCAGCCCCGCAATCGCTTTCACGCCAAGAGCACAACAATTTGACGGAAACTACGCTTGTTCGTAAACGTACACAGGCAAAACAAAGATCAGAAGCCACCCCAGGGCATATGCCTGCGACCTCGCTAGGCCACGGCCAGAAGATCCTTGAAGACGTTCGAAATACCACAATGGGTTTACCTCCAAACCCCCGTCCTGTCAGAAATGCTCCCATTGATCCGCAACTTTCAAATGGTCCAGGTCCCGTCAACAAATTGCCAGTCGTGAACGAAGGACCGATAACGCAAACGCCACCGCCGATGAGGTCAAGTCCCTCCCCAGCTCGTCCGTCAAATGGACATCCTCAAGGTCAACGGCCAATGTCTATAGGCAATGTACCGTTATCTCAGCGAGCCCGGTATAGTCTCACGGATCCCGGGTCTCGTCCATCACCACAGCCGTCAGCTGTCAACCGTCCTAGTTCTGTGGTTGGCCCAAATGCCCGTCCAAGCGGGCGCCTACAAACGAATTCGCCATCACCACCACCACCACAGAGTGAAATTCCCCAACAAGCTCCGACGAGACCACCCCCAGGCAAAAAAGCTCAGACATTCCAAGACATGGGTTTCCAAAGTCAGAAGTTGGAGGACAAAGAGTGCATCATTATGTGAAACTTGAACGACGAGTCATGAGAAGTAAACTCTTCATAATGCTATGATTGCATATCGACAACCGTAATTAAGAGCGGTCTGCTATTTCACTGTTTCGCTCTGGATTTGGTTCCTAACTTAGGACATTTTCGTCTTTCTGCACTACATTTCTCTTCTGTTATTCGCTATTCGTGCATACTATTGTCCAGCTAACAATGAATATTGATAATTGTGGTGCAGAACAAAATCCAGCAGAGCTGTCTAACGAGAGTGAAACATAGCGATGCCTGAAACAACAAACATGACCGACTCAGCTGAAGATCACAGATCTGCCGTTGGAAATATAACCTCTGGCCATGCAAATGACTTCCTCCAAAGCATAATACCTCCATGCGTCCCCGTATAAAGGTCATTGACCAATAGTATGCAACCACGGTGGGAATCCTCAAGACACCGGAGGACTGATCCGCCAAAGTCTCTGTAATAAACGGATTTCGCCGAGGAAAACACGTTTCCAAGAAATATAAGACCAACAGTTCCAGCATTAGTTAGGAGTTGCGACTCGTCAGCATGAGCGTCAGGCCTCAAGGGGCGGCATCCAATGATCAAACTCATCATCGCTTTTGGACACATTCAACACAGCAATTTTCTTGTAGTAAGGGGTATTCTCAGACGCGTATCAGCCCGAAGTGAACGCTGTTGAGCCCTGAAGAGGGGGACTGCACCTGTGCAAATAGTTGCGAATTCCCTATGTTCGGGAATGCTTCGTGTGCCAATCGGCACTTGCGGGGGTTTCAGACGAGAGGCAGTTTCATGATACATCTTACGAACAGCACGCCGGGATGAAGGACTTGAAATGGAGTAAGATGGAAGAGCAAAATATTCAATCCAATACACGAGACTTCGGAAGAGTTGGTTCTGTCAGTTATGACCATTCAAGTTTGTGATGGATGAAATCATATGTGGTTTAAACGGTCCAGGAGCTAAAAAGACGGAGATTGAATCCCCATTGATCGCAGCAAGTGAATGTGCGAGCTTTGTTTGGCTTTTGATATTTCCACGGTGATAAATCAAATGGGGATTCGATAGCAGATTCAAATATTCTCAGCGCAAGGCGGGCATATACTCTGGGGGATGCATCGCAGTGGAAGATTGTTGGTCCAGCTGTCACTGCCATGTCAGGTCACTAGAAAATATTGCATTCAACTGATACTCGACCGACTATTGAGTGTATTGCAGAATATAATACAGTACATGCAGCAAGTCCGGTTCAAGTTGCTTAGGTCGAGCTTGTTAAAGAGAGCGGATGTACTGGTGCTGTTCGTAGCTTATACGATAGCAGCCCTGCCAGTCGGGGTCCGGATTACAACGTAGTACTTAGCACTGTATATCTAAGCAGTAGATAAGTCGATATCTACGCGCGCATTCACCTTGATCTCGAACCACAAGGGTATATCGGAATCCGATCGGCTTCAACAAAGCTACTGAAGGCTCAAAGTACAAACTTTGTAGAGGAATGTCTAGTCGCATCGAGCTCCCCGAGTTTCAGCGAGCGGTCCGTTGGCATCCTCCGCGATTTGATATAAGGGTGGAAACCGTCCCGTCTCCAAGGTTCCTTCAGCACAATTCTATTGATCATATAAGCAACGATCTCATCTTATTTTAAAGGATAATCCACGCAGACGACGCTATCGTCAAAGTTAAAGTATGTAGTTTGCCATCTTTTATTTTCCATCGCGGTATAATTCATCTAGCTATGTTGGTTCATGTAGCTCAGCGGATTGTGTGGCTCCGATCTTCACGTTTATCGTGGTCATGAGAATGTTTTTGAAGAGTGTGTACATCAAGAGTCTTGAAGCACTGTAATCCTATAAATCCACGTCTCTCACAGACACACGTGCGGGCACGAATTCATTGGCGAGATTGTCGCACTTGGGGACAGTTTTCATCTCGGAGCAACAGACAGACCCGGACTTTATTCTTCCCTCGAAATCGGCGATAAAGTCATTTCATCTTTCACAGTAACCTGCGGCGAGTGCCAGTACGTCTTCTTTTTATACGTTTGAACGCCTTTTTTAACTCTGGGCGGAGCAGCTTCTGTCGTGTAGGGTTCACTTGCAGGTGTGTCAAATCTGCATTGTTTGGAACTCCATCCCTTCCGGGAGGACAAGCCCAGTACGTCCGGGTACCCTACGCAGGCGGGACTCTGTCAAAGCTTGACGAACACAATGGCCTTGGGAGCATCGCAGATAGTTCTCTTCTTCTACTTGCAGACATTTTACCAACAGGCTACTTCGCAGCTCTCCAGGCACTGCAGCATCCTAAAATGCTCCCGTTTCTGACATCCAATCCTTTTCCCCACAATTTTTCTGGTCTCGCCGTCATGCCTGGTCTCATCATGGCTAGTCGCTCACTTCCTTTGCGGCCTGAGGACAAGGATATCACCATTGCAGTTGTAGGCCTGGGACCTGTTGGAGTTGTAAGATTGCTCTGATATTCCGTCCGCAGTTGTAAGCTGATATCTTGTTCCCCAAGTGCGCATGTGTTAGCTTGTTGGACATCTTAGCCACGAACAAGATCACCAACTTTCGCATAGTCGCAGTCGATCCCATCCAATCAAGACGCGAGAAGATGCAAGCAGTATACACCGTGATCGATACTGAGAGCAAGGGTCCAGGCACCTTCTTGGTTTTGGATATTGAGAATGCCAAAACGGTTGTTAATCAGTGGACGGATGGCATTGGCTGTAACGCAATCATAGAGGTAAGGTCTTGTAATCCCACCTGTTTCTTATCAAAAATTAATATGAGAACGATCAGGTTGTTGGAAACACGTCCGCACTCACACTGTCGTATGAGCTTGTTCGTCCATTCGGCACTATAAGCTCAGTGGGAGTTCATCAAGAGCCCCCGATCCCATTCACAGGTCGACAAGCTTATGACAAGAACATTTCAGTTGACTTTGGTCGTTGTCCTGTTCAGTCCATGCTCCCTCCTGCTCTCGACCTATTGCTAAGGAGACAGGACGTCTTTGGTGGTATCGGCAATGACCCAAGTCTAATAGACAGGGTGGTCAGCTTTGGAGAGGCTGCTGGAAGTTACGACTTGTTTGACAAGGGAAAGTGCGGCAAGATATTGTTCGATCCTTGGCTAGATCTCAACATCGACGGTTGAGCAACTTCACGGATTAGATGAAAAGATGTGTATGTATATGTGCAACAAGCTCTTGAAATAATGGAGAGAAAATAAATTTCTAACAGGCAGACCACTACTAAGACAACAGAGACGTCCAGATATCCGAATATGACCTGGAGGGTCCAATCAATTGGGGAAATAGACATTATCATCCCAAGATTCTAAGAGCGAATCAGCCTCTCGACCAGACGTAGTGATTGAAGTCAAATCCATACCTTCTGTGATACTTTTCCAAGCGAGATACAAAACGGAAACAGCCGCCGTTTCTAATATAGTAGCAACAAAGCTCCCATCGATCTTCGCACTGGTGCCTTTACAAATGACCTTGGTGGAACGACGGCATGGGTAAGAAATAAGGAAAAATGCATGGGGTGCCCACCT
The DNA here is from genome assembly GCA_003313825.1 of Sarcodon aspratus. Lineage (NCBI taxonomy): Eukaryota > Fungi > Basidiomycota > Agaricomycetes > Thelephorales > Thelephoraceae > Sarcodon > Sarcodon aspratus. Next base: position 138 of record QLOR01005276.1, on the reverse strand, counting down.
TGTTCAACAAGAAATAGTCCAATTGACTCAAGACAAAGAATAAGCCAGCGAGTACATAGAACCACATCGGTCGGATTTCGTTGAGAATGGCAAGGACGATGTATGTCATCAAAGCGAAAAACAACAGAGCAGCGCTAG
>QLOR01005264.1:0-22339 GCA_003313825.1 Sarcodon aspratus | reverse complement strand
AGGGCACCAGATCAAGGCCGAGTCATATATATGAACCGCAGATGCTTCGATAGCCTCAAAGAACCGCAACACAAATCTCTCGCTATCATTCACAATAGCTGAAAGTTCTGTGTCAGACAACCCGACCTGCAATTCAATTCTAAATAACTAAAGAATCTAACAACTCGAATGCACTCACAGCAGCCAACCAAGCATTCACATCACCAAGGGAGTAAATTGCACAACGAAGATCCCCAACGAGGCTCAACACCTCTAACCACGACAATAAATGGTCCCTGAGAAATATATCCAAAGACTCGACGACGTGTCCTATATCACCACCGTCCTTGGCTCCGATCCCAAGCCTGAGATGTCTTGCCCATGATTTGCATGCATACTCCAACCCGCTGCCAATATACTTGCCTCGACGCTTGACAAGGTCATCAATGTTTTCGCTCATGATGTACAGTGTAGGTAGGTCGCATATGTTCTTCTTCAGCAGCTTGTTCATCACTGTAAGACAGCACGTCCCAAGCTTCAAATGATAAACGGGTGGGTCAATGTAGAACCTCGGATCTGTGCATCGAGTCCCATCGGTGAGGTAGTCTGGAAACGACTTGTGGAATACTCTCAAAAGATCTAAATCAGAAACCGGGACAATGAGGATAGAGTGCAGAGTACGGATTGTGTTCGATACATTGGCCGGTGACATGTTCAGTATTTCCGTGAGGCTTGCACACGATAAAGGGTTGAATACCAACGCGATAGAACCAACGACGAGACGCAACCGATGAAAGAATTCAGTAGCATCTATCTTGACATCCTCGAAGCTCTGCAGAAAGATTTGATCGTACGTCACATCTAGTCCTGACTTTCCTTCGTTGGCGGTACTATCTGGTGTGCTGGTGATGATTCCTAGGCGTTCTTGGGGTGTGTGATGAGGGGATATGACGAATCTGACGATGACCGACGCTATGATGAAAACACCAGAGCATTTCGTGACAACCGCGTCGATCTCCTCATCTGTAGGCCATACCACGTTCACATCAAAACGACTCCGTTCTGCAACAATTTCCGATAGACGAGTACGGATATACAACTTGATGTCTTCATCAACGGATGCCCGGACGACCTCATGTAGCACAAACACTTCTGTGTGCGGTCGTAACAGTCGAAGGCGGAATCCAGTTCGAATCGGTATTTCGGGCCTACCGGTGATGAAGAATTTGACGGAAGGTATCGCGTCAATATGTCGACCCAATAACGAAAGGATCGCCGAAGCTGGCTGCTTATCCTTGCACTCATCTAGAGCGTCTATGATGATGGTGGTAGATAGCTTACTAGTCGACTGCAATGGTCGTACTAAGAGATTTTCGAGCTGTAGTGCCAAGGACTCGTGGCCGGCGTTTGGGGTGGAGTCGAGGACTTGGATGATAGAGGATTTAAACTCTGTGTAGCGACAAGCAAGATGGTATGCTAAAGTAGGGAATATAAGGTGAATATTGGATCTGTCGTCAAAGTCCCTGGAACAAAAGAAGCTGGCTCCAAGCCGATTATCCGATGATGACCGTTCGGCAAACGTTTGGGCGATTGTAGACTTCCCGGTGCCCGCAGCACCGTTCAGCCAATACACCCGTTTGTTCTTATCATCCGCTTCCCAGAGTTCGATCCGCTGTAACTCTTCGATCCGCGTGCCGTCCAAGCATCCATCACGGTTTCCAGACCGATATCCCGCATCCTTGACATGTGGCAGTTTGTCAAGAAGCAAGAGCTCTGGAACGAAGAAAATCAGATGCAGGTAAGACTAGTGAGTTTTGAATATACCATATTCCTATCAAAGCAAGATTTAGAAGGAGTTATATTGTTCAAATGGTTTAAACCTACCCGCTTCTCCGATGTAATGTGTACATCTCCTGCAATGTCGACGAAAACGCCATGATTAGCGTTAAAATGAGAAGCCCCTGCAAAGTATCCAGACTGTGGATCTTGGCTCGAGAGATCAGGGGATGTGGGAGCAACCGTAGCTGTTCGATTAGGATCTTCAACAGATTGCTTATCGGGCTGTAGTGTGTCCTTGTAGTTGGCAATCGCACTTGAACCTGCCACCTTGCTGAGAGAAGATGCGGGCGGAGCGATATCATCGGATGGCTCTTTGTTACTAGTTCGTTTACCAAGACCGAACTTGGTCTTCCGGACTTTCCGGATTAGCTTCATTCGCAGCAAAAAGTGAGGATGAGTAGACCGGAAGGCAAGTTCACTTTTGGCCATGTACCATGTATAGCTTCGGTCTCTAGCGCCATCTGCAACAGGCAGTAAAGTCACACGAGCGACTCGGAGGCGCACAAGAACTTGAATTCATAATGGAGGAAGTACGCTTTTCTTGAAAATACTTACTCGATCAAGCACTACTATATGTTCCAAGGTATTGAAAATGAATTTCCTGATTTTGAGTTGACGCTTTTCTGTACCGGACTTCTACGGAATCTAATTAGTAGATAGGTCTATACTATGTAACTATTTTTTAGCTAAGGCATACTGTGGTAGGAACATAATGAAGACGGTAGTGCAAGTTCTACATCTCTTAGTTGAGCCTGGACCAAGTCAAGGAAGTTGAGGCTCTCGCCCGCGTGGATATAAAGGACGGTTTGCTGGCGTGTAGTCGAGCAAGACAAGCAGAATGTACCCTGGAGTTCTGTCGAATAACGGAAGCGACGATAGGCTTTTTCCTTCATCTCTGATCAAGACGTTAAGAAAGCCGCCCAACTGGTAGATTCGCTCTATGTCCCCTAACTTGGCGGCTGGACCAACACTGGCCCGGGAATGACTAGCTTCTACGATCCTCAGAATTAGCTAGGTTCAGCTTGAATTAAATTAAATTGGCATTCGAAGCTTGAAGGCTGATTGTGATGAGCTCATAAGAGATCTGAAGATCAGCGAGAGCATCTAAAGAAGGGTAGGGAAGTAAAGGATGCCATCAGAATGGTAGCTGCTAATGCTGGCAATAATGAAGCCCCCCCTCCCTTGTGCATCTTTTCGAAGTGTTTTCAAGTCAGACTTTTGATCATCCCAAATGGAATACAATGGAAGTTTTTGTCACAGGTTTGCCCCTCTTTATGTCAAGCGATTTCGTGTGTTTTTTTTGGGGGAAACAGGATAGTAACTGGTGACGTTTAGAAATACGACAACGCCACTGCTTGACACAGAGAGGGAATGATCCTGCACAAAAACTTGTCCAATTCTATTTGGAACGGCGAGTTCAGTCCCTAGGACGTTGTGTCGCCTTAGAGTTGAATGCTCAGGACTTGGCCTCGTCAGCAAACGCCTGGCCGGACCGACGAAGCACGTCCAGTAAATTCCGGTAGCCTTGCATCTTCGACTACGGAATTGCCCTTCTATGTTTGGGGAGTTGGATCGCAATTTCGAGCTCGTCTGCCTCGATTGCAGCGGAAGCAGCATAAGCAACAGGTGAATTTGTGATTGTGGCTTCGAACCTGATGCCCGACCTAGAGGTACAATATTGCGCAGCTCATTCGAAGAGTGTGGTAGCAGAAGATAAATTTCCAGCACCTGGAGCCAGGTTGTTGACGCTGAGGATAAGCGGTGCTGGTTGACGTCAATTAAGATATGCTTCCTAGCATATCCAAAGAGATTCGATTGCTCCGAGGATATCATGAGACCGGAATTATGCTGCGAATATGATCAGCAATTTGTTATACGAGGGGCCCAGCCGAGAATGCTCACTTGAGAATCGTTGAGACGAAGAAAGTCCTCGAATAGATAAGAGGAGGCACCGCGTTAAAAGCAGGGTCTGCCATATATCCTGCGTGGTGTTGGAAGTTTGGAATCCGTGACTTCACTTGAAAAAATGGGAGTAAACAATCCTCCACGAGAGCTCGGAGCTGCAGCCTTTGTTTTTTTAAGATACTGGGGCGGAGTTTCCGGATACGGAGGGATCTGATGAGTTCGACTATCACTTGTGAACGTAAGATCTACTCACCTTCCGGAGTATGGGGCTCGTCTTGACCCCATCTAAGGAACATCCAAGCCTACCGGTCCTATGAATCACTGAGGAGGATGGAAGTCCCAGTACGAGCCATTTAGATGGAAGTGGTGTGGTGAACGTTTAATATTTGTGATTTGATGAAGTTGGAAGCCATCCAACCCACAGCGACTCCCGCCGATAGTGACTCAAACGTCCAGCCATTATCAACCGAAATTCCGATCTTTCACGTCTCTTGATCATGGCGTTTCACTCCAAAATGTCGTATGACGAGATATGTAATATCAAACGGAGATTACGTATAGGAAGAATTGGAATTGTCGTATTCATTTCTGTGCGGTGCATACTGTTGACTATCATCATGTACGTCCGCAAAAATCAGGTGCGAATACAAGCGAGGTAGGTTTACAGGTGATGACAGAGGGTAGGCAAGGTAACCTAAGGCCCAGGCAACCAAGAATAGCAGAAAAACAAGTTGGGCGTGGATTCGTGTATTCAGAGGGAACTTCCAATGCGATGAAGGGGAATGGAGGGTTCGCTCAGCCGTGGGCGAGGGTCCACGGGCGGGATGATGGTAGAACGGGTTATCGCTGGAACGATGAAAATAGGTTTGCGACGCAGCTGAGGTGATGTTAAATCTAAGATGGGTCGAGACGAATATGGGTTCCCAGGGATGTAGGCAACTAGGTGGAGTGGAGATTGCTGCTGTGGTGATGTGGACTTCCATGAGCGGGAATGTAGAAATTCTCTGAATTTAACAAGATGACTTATTGCGGAAAAGAAGAGCACGGTGATGATAAGAGTCTTAGTAACTACGAACTTGTTGTCAGACCCGTAGCTGTTTCCTCGACCTATTGCGAAAATGAGCAAGCAGATAGGAGCGTTTATCCATGCGAGGAAGGCCCATACCAACCGAGAACAAAATAAAGCGGATTAATTTGGATGTGGATCCAGGAGAGGCATTCTAGGTTAAACGCTGGTCTGGATGGACGTGCATGCTTGACGAGGCGATGAGTGGCGAATGGACGATGGGAGGGGAGCGTGACTCGCGAATTGAGGCTGGGGGTCCTTGCGACCTGTCAACGGTCAGCTCGAAAATTCAAACTAGCGGTTAGGTGAGAACAGCGGACAACCGGATACGTTAACAGATGCGGGTATGATTGGCGTTGGAGAGAGGACGAAAGTTAGAGGAAATCCAGGGGAGGCAGCGGGGCGGAACTTCAAAATTTGCCTTGGTTTCGCGGGCCACATCTTGACTAGCACTGCTGTTGTCTTCAGACATTTGCCGTCTTCACTGTCGCCTTTATGTAGCCTGTAGGACTGCCGCTCTAATGGGTCTTGGTTTTCGCTCTGAGATCTTGGCCGAGGTCATCTTGCTGCAAGACCCGTACACTGCAGAATTTTCTTATCCTACAAGGACTTACCTTTGGTTGGCGATTTGGCGGGATTTTGGCCTCTTGCAGTAGGGAATTCGTAACACACTGGTCTCACCGCAGCACGTAGGAAGTTCCACAGATACTTGAGAATAGCAGAAATCTTTGGAACAGCGCAAGGGAGTTCCAATTTTCTTGATAACCAATGCATCGCAGCGTCCTTATTTCTTCTTCGGAGGCACAGGAAAGCACAGGAGCTTTTGCAGGCGCACTCGCATCGACATCCCATGGTGATTAAGGAAATTCATGCATTTTGCTCCGCATTATATTGACGGACTAGCACACTTGGTTGCTAGGTTCATCGATACCAATATAGGTTGGCACTGATTTATATCTTGTGCTTGGACCAGCTAACCCCACGCTTTGACTTGGTTTTCTGGACTCTGGATATCCATATGAAACAGGCTTTCTATCTTCGTGTTCTGGATTTGCTTGGTATCTTCTTGGCTCTCTTGAAGAAACATTGGTAATTCCAGGTTCGCGACAGTATACGCACGCAGCGTTTTTACGATTCACTTTGGATTCGAACAAGGAAGTTGGTGGAATGCACATCAATGATGAGTCACTGGACACTTACTCGTATCGTGCGGTCACAGATCACGTGCGTTACGGTAGCCTGTGACATGACTCGCAGGCGTACTTGTTTTCGTGGGTCTTCTTGGGATAAAGGTTGCATGGGTAGTTATCTGGTGACAGATGATGGTCTTGACTGAAAGCAAGTCGCGAAGGGATGGCTGCCAGATCGTCCTTGTGTCGAGTTGGACCAAATCGGCTGACTCTTCGCTGATGCGTGGAAGTGATCGTCGGAACGGCGTGGAGGATTTATGGCTCATAGCGCTCAGTAACTGGGTTTATGGGCTGCGCGCATCAGAGTTACTGAACGCTATGAGCCATAAATTCCAGACCATGGAACGATTCTTCTAGCCCGGTGTTCCTGTCGCCATTGGAGGACATCCCTGCATAGTTTTAGAGGCATGACTGGGCGCTATCTTCAGCGCGGCATTTCGTAGAGGTGTCGCCGTTTGCCGTTCGGACACCAAAATCGAACATCAGGAACACTAGAAGACGCGGACAACATGCCTGGAGCACTCTCAATGTCGGGGGCGCATGTTCATTACCTATTTTATTGGCCGCTGTTTGATACAAACACATAATGCCCGGCGACCTTCTTTTTTGCGCATATCCTTCACCATTGCTGCTATCTATCTCTCGTCTAGCCTCCAAAATGCGCGAATTAAATTCAGACTTAATGCACAGCCGCACATCTCTGCATCACGACGACAAAGATCAGGAACTGTACGACGTCTATTGGTTCTGGCCGTCTCGAGATGGTCTTCAGCTACCGGCCAGGAATGACTTTGTTCATGTATTTGTTTTCCCTCCAGTTCTCATGGCCGGTCTACTTACTGCTTTATTCAGTCGCGACTCCCGTATACGAAGTCTCTTGAACATTTTGAGCATCATCTCTCCCCTGACACCTATTCAGTTGAATGTGAGCAGAAAATGAAATCACCTGGGTATAGCCAACTTTTTACTACTGGCTTTTTTCCAACCGTGAGCTCTATTTTTTGCTCTTTCTCTTGTATCTTATTCTGCTATCATTAAAGATAAGCCACAAGCTGAATGGCCTTGTAAATAAAGTTCGTGGACGAAAACAGCGCAAGCACCCTGCGTCCATTTGAGCAAAGACACGTTCATTTTTCTTATTTCTTGATCCCCGTCCTTCACGCTTCCTCTCCTTTTATTATGACCGACATTCGTTGACCCATCCCATTTCGTTGCTACCTTTATATTTTGGGGTTATTGCTCGACTAATTTAATCTACATGCACTGAATTATCAAACCACCGTCAGCCACTTCCTTCTTCAAGGTTGAGTGATGAGCTACTATCGTGTAGGTATCAAAGGCCGGTTAGGCAGACGTGAAGACCGAGAAATGAGTTGTCGTTATCACGCCTGCGTCTACTACCGGCACTGGTTAAATGATCTTCAGCATCGCAATTACTTGGAGATTACTGCACCTCAGTTATGCAGTGGTGCTTGCGTTATATCTGTCTCGAATAACTACCCATTCTCATCTATTACAAACCTGTACTCAAGGCTTGCAAAAACTTCTACTCATCCTGAAGAGAAGGTTCAATGACCCTTGCTAGTACTGCTGCCGAATCGGTATCTGCAAATCTTTGACGGACTTGAAGGATCAGGCGGAGGCGGCCTGCACAGGACAATCATGAAAGTTTATGCTCAGGTCTCTAACGAAAGAAAATGCGTCTTATTCGAGATGGTTTTACGTATGACACGAAGAATTTTGCTCAGCACATTCTCCTCCAAGTGTTCAGTTGGATACTCCGTCTTGAGTCGTGTTTCGCCTGATTTTTGTAGTGAGCTGCTTATGTGAGCCTGAGAGCTAACCAACAGCATTGTATCGTTAGCGTTTCCTATGGATGAAGAGGGCCCGGGCTGGTATGACGGTATTTGTTAAGGTCCGAAATCAAGTAAAAGGAGACGCATGACACGGTATTTTTTCATGTGCCATGAATGCCTGATAATCCGATGAAGGACATTTGGCACCGTAGTCGTCGTGGGTTAAGTAGGCCTTTTGCATGAATAGGCGTAGCCTGTTGTCTTGAGCGGTTGTATAGACTATAGAAGAGGGTAACGATTAGCAGCAGGCAAGTTTTTATTGAAATGAGGTGCACCACTTTGATGATCTCCGACTCCGACAAGTGACTCAATCTCTTGAATCAAACCACTGCTGACGCACCGCTCTGCGAACCTTTTCCTTTTCCTCCAGTGTTCACCTCGGATCTGCTGTATTTGCGTTTTGCTCTTCATCGACTACGGAAACGTTTTCATCGATCTTTTCCTAGGTCCTCTGGTTCAGATTCTGGTCTTTTCACCTCGCTCCATTCAATTGCAGTTCCCGGTATCTATCATCGGAAAGAAGGGCAAGGATGAATTTCTTGTCATCTGCAGAAGCATCCGCGTTGTTGCGTAGTGGGGAAAAGCTTTCGACTAAGGCCATGGCGAACATTTACTATCGACGACGGCGCCACGTCTAGAAGAGGAGACACCTGACACACCGCTGTTGTGGGGCGATCCGTGAGACGATCGGCCTCGCTGTCTTTATTATTTGAATCCTTTCGCGGAAAAACAAGACACTAGAATGTGGCAAAGATGGTTCAGACTTTTGGAGCGGCGAAGCTCTCTGTTGGCATCAGGTGGTGGACGTCAGAAGACAACAGACCGTTACTTTCTCAGGTTATCAGAACAGACCACTCGAAGACACGGTGTCTTTAGAGCAAATCGAGTTTGTTGTTCCTGTAATATGTGCTCTTTTTGATTGTTTCAGACAAACATTGCCATCAAAGTTCTTTGGGTTACTACAGATCGACGAGATTCCCAAGATTTTCGAATTCCAAGATTCGAGAGCCTTGTCCAGAATATTACGGAACGTTGACCTCGAAGTATGTTCGTCTCGTAAGATCGACGAAAGGAAGTCACATTTTTGGGCTTTTATCAAATCAGCATTCAGCCCTAACGTGAGTTTCATCATTACTGAAAAACAACTTACGATATTGCCGATCGTCGTGAACTGAACAGATTTTCCATTTCAGACGATAATGACTGCGGACTCCGTTCTAGATATGACCAAATGGCTCATTCATGAAACGGACAGGAAATCGCAGGTCTATCCACGAAAATGACAGTCGGACTGCTGATAAGTGCGAGTACACGGCTGCAGAGAATCCATCGTAGCACGTGCCAATATTATAGGAGCGACCTCGGTTCGAAAGATCAGCACCGCCCTGGAAAAAGCCTCAACGGCAGGACTCCTATGAGGGTTTAGTTGAAAACACTCACCCGGAAATAATCGAAGAGAAACTTCTGCTCGCATAGATGGAGCCTCCCACTCATTGGGCGTTGGTAGCATAGTTTCCTCGCGACCCGCGTTATAGCCAAGAATATATTAAATCCTGACTCTCTTGTCCGCTAAGCAGCCACAAAGTCATCGGATAATACGCCCGGGGAGTTGGTTGCTAGTGAGTTCACAATGACAATAATATTGTCCAGCCTTGTTTCTCATGCTCGTAGAACGTTCGAGAGTGACAGGCCGGTTTCTTGGAATCTATCATCTTCAATTCTATCGTGAACGTGCATCGAGTGACTCGCGTATCTGTCACACAGTTCGTTGGGCTGTCGTTGGGACCAAGTAAGAGTCCATGATGTCACTTATCGGAAAATGTTTCGACATAGTGGATTTCTGGGGTGGTCTTCATTCTTTCCCGCAGCAACACTTACTCCGACTTTTCTTCATCTTTGTCCCATGTTCGCTTCTGTCTACATCACATAACGCGAGAGGCGTATACAATCAATTTACGACCTTGGCTCCAGTCATCTCCAATGCACGTCAATACTGACGAGTCTAGCTCGGTGGTATTCCACTGACGTCAGCTAAGCCTCATTCCGGTGCTATGCGCAGTTTCCAAGGTTATTCGAGGTACCAAAATATCAACCTGCCAACGACTCCGGCCACGTTCTAAAACACGCCGAGAATCCACAAGGACCGACTGTGCCACTTACCCCGAAAAAAAAAAGAAAACAATGGCCAATCAACCGATCAAGTAACGATCACAATAAATCAGAAATAAAAACAACTTTGAGGGTGCAGACATTGCTATCTCTCTATATCCGCGGCCCCCTCCGCAGAAACGAGTTCCGTCATCCATTCCGGGTGTTAAAAGCTCCAGTGATCTGCCGATGTCAGGGTAGGGCACGCTGCCAATGAAATACGATTGAATGTGAATCTCGTATCTTATTCGCATATAGAACGTAACTGAGCCGCCACTGTTCGTCTTCATTATTGACTCCTCGCTCTTCTTTGATCGCTACTTTTTTCTTTCCGGAAAGCTATTGCCTGACGAAGGATGTAAGGCGGCCCATGCACCTGGAAATCATGCTTATGAGCTTAAATAAAGATCTTCACACAACCCGTCGTCGCTCACATATTCGCGGAGCCCAAATTAATTACACAGTCAAGAGTAATCGCTATGAACCAGATGGCATTCTTATAATCATTGCGCATGCTCTATGTAAATTTCTATATATTACAAAACACATGGAAACCAACATCCTGAATGTGCTTAGCACTTAGTATCGAGGATAGAATTTTTCTGATCAGAAAGTCCAACAAACACATGTCTAGGGCTTTGGAATTTGCATCAGACGGCGTCTTCTTTTTATACCTGTAGACTCTCAACAGTGGTAGGCACCGAAGTAACCTGCTCAGAGTCTTTGATTGGAGCGCTGACGAAAGCGGCGTCGCCGGCGCTCGTCGGAATCGATTTCATCAACAAAGAAGCCTATCAAAAGGGTCCGAAATCATATTTAGAACATTCGGGAGCAGATGAATAATAATTTACTTACTAAAGTGGCGGCGCCTAAGCACGGACAGCAAATCATCCACACAGACTGCAAGCACGCGTGTTCAATTATAGAACACAAGGGGAACGCTTGCGTTGGCCTACCTGTACAGATTGGGCAGCAGCACGGAGGACTTTACGTCTCAAGGCCAATGGCTCCAATAAGTGAAAGGTCGTGAAATCAATCGATGACCCAGCATTTTGATAAACAGGAGGTAGGCTTTTATTCAACTTGATGTTGAAAAGAGCCCCAGCGATCGACTAATGATAGTACAAGATATCAGAAAGTGGTGATGTGTGGACATGGAGATTACCCACTAATCCGACTGTCGCTCCAGTAAAACGTACGAGGAAAAACGCACTTGTGCCGCTAGCAATTTCGTGTGACTGTATAGTTCTTGTAAAAACTTGGTATGGTGCATGCAAAAGCAAGCCTAAACCGAGCCCGGAAATAAGAGGAAACAATATCTGTAGTACCCTTGGTGAACGTTCGTCCAATAGAATCAACAAACCTGAACACGTGTTAGCCCGTGCCGGTGGAAACTGAATGTGCAACTCAGACTAACCGAATCCGAGCGTGCCGATAGCCAATCCTGTGAAAGAAATCCATTTCTGACCACTCATATCCCCTCGCCGTTTCTGCCAGAATCCAATGAACCAGGCAGCAGGCATTGATACGAGTGATGACCCCAATGAATATGGAAGTGAAACTAAACCCGCTTTGAATGGTGACAGCCCATTAACGGCCTGATAGGTTCCGTCAGATTGGTTCCCGGTAGAAAATTGATGGACTCGCCTGGAAATAAAGAGTAATATAATATGTCCCGGCGGTGAACGCAAAACTGTGCAGGAATACAACAATCAGAATAACAACTATGATCTGCCCATCAGTGGCGAGATAAGTGATAGCGATAACGGAGGTAGTTCACCGCAGGATAAATCATTAAACAAGACATGTGGGAAAAGTGCATCCCGAGTTGTGCGAACCTCGTAAAAAGCGCCTAGTACGAGAAAAGCAAGGCCCGATAGTATTAAACACAGCGTGGATGGTGCATCCCCTAAAAATTTTGTGGTCATTAAACGATGATAAGGGTCTTTGGTGTTTCTTACAGCCCGCATCAGCAACAAAGCTAAACCCAACAATTATAAGACCAGTGCCTAGCATGAAAGCGAATCTTGGAAAAATAAATTGACTATATCTTCGAATGAGGAGGAGCACAAATTACTCACAATCCAATAAAATCAAACGTTTGGAATAATTGTCGCCATGACGCTCCGGAAGAAGGACCCAATTCAACTCCACGCAGTGAGATGCTGAGGACCACAAATGCCACAAGGCATACCGGAAGATTGAGGTAAACTAGAGCGGCCCATCAGCATGTGAATGATGGTCAAGACGCGTAGCGCTCACAAGACCATCTCCAATTGAAAACACTTGAACTTTTGTCTAGTAGAAACCCGATGGTGGTGAGTGAAATGGAACATATGCATAAAAAAACACATACCGCTGAATATTCCTCCAAGTAACGGTCCGGCAATCGCAGAAGAAGCCCAAGTAACCTGTAGGATCAGAAAGTCAGAGATCACGATTTCAAACAAGGCAACGGTAGAACTCAACACTGAGGGCTTGGCTCCAATGAGCTCGCTTCCTTACCGGGACGATTTCGGATGTAATCGTCCAAACAGAGCTTACGATACCGCCGCCGCCTATCCCAGCGAGAGCTCGAGCTAAGATTAACCATCTGATAGACTAAAAATTCACGGAGTTAACCAGATACATAATTAATCATGTCCAACATACTTTGGCGACCCCGCAAAGTAATGACCCGACCGTGAAAATAAGCATGCTTGTATACAGCACGAACTGAAGAGACATTAAACGTAACAGTTGGTCATTTTAGTATATGCGTACCTTGCGACCGGTAAGATCGGAGATTTTCCCGTACAGAGGTTGACCAGCTGTTTGAGTGAGCATATACGCCACTCCAACCCAACTATATTGAGTTCGAGATGCTGCGAGTTGGCTGACAATCGTCGGTAAACTAGTGGAAACGATGGTCTGGGAGTAATTTCAATTAACGACGGACAGGTATTTAATTGACCATATGGAGAGCGTACCGAATCCGTTGTGGCAAGGAACAGTGTGAGTGCGGCACTGTTGGTGTTCCATATCAGCGAAGTGCATGGAGTCAATAGTGAGTATTCACAGTACCCAAAATGGGCCGCAAGCAATCGACACAGAGATAGATTCGGCGCCTTGTCTCGTGATAAAACCTCGGATGCATGCAACGAACAGTTATCAGGCGTGGCGACTTCTTTTTCGACGGCTTGGGAACCAGGAAGTGATAGATCCGTAAGGGTCAAATCGGAGACATTAATCGCAGAGGATGGTCGAGTGGCCACGGAATTTTTTTTATGATTAAATGTGGCAGTTATGGTCAGCATAACTGTATGGAGTTAGAGAAATTCCGAGCAAGCGAAGGTGAGATAGATCATCTTTCTGCGGGCCTGCTTTATAGGGGCGGAAAAATAACAAAATGGTCCGGCCAGTCTTCGTGCACCTCATTGTAACATCATGATGGAGGCCTCCGCATCGGTAGACGTGTCTTTCGAGTTCGATGATTTCATACGCGAATCGGTTTGTGCACAAGGAGAAAGAAAGAGCCGTTTCATGTATAAAAGGAGCAAAGGAGACCCAGGAGAGGACTCTTTATCGCCATGCGTTCTTTGATTGTATGAGAGAGAAGATCGAAAGAGAATGGTTTTGAAGATCAAAGTTAGCAGCAAAGAAGCCAAGACGTCAAGAGATTGTTCACGATTGTACAAAGGCCCACCGAGGGATGGTCTGGAATTTTGAAGAGCATGTTGATAGCGAGAAACAGGTTATCTGTGCACCCTTAATTTTGCAAAGATTCCGTCGTATTGCAAGGAAGTATTACTTCCTATTTTGGGCATCAAGCGTTAACAAGCTTTCCCACGTTCCTGCAGCGTGGCCCACATTTTACGTATACCCAGACTAGTTGCAGGGGGGTTTTCGACCTCATCCATACTATTACTTCAAAAAATAAAATAAAATATTCGCTTCATCGCCTCTGTCCAGACGGGTCTGCTCTTCCGTGCATCTGGTCCTCACGCTGTCGCCCTCCGCCGCCGGCGATGCTCTAAATCATCAGATCCTTCCTCTCCCTCTTGTTCATCCGAAGGTTCTGAATGATCGAGAAGGTGTGGCAGTACGTGGAATATCAATTCAACATGCAAAGAAATCAGAACTCAATGAGCGCTCGTATCTTTTTCCAGGTTCGAGACACCCATGTCGTACCATTATTATCATCATTACTTTCCGGCTTGCTTGAGGGCCGGCTTCCGCTTGTAGAATAAGATCCGGTTGTGTTCGCTGGTTGGGGTCCCTCCTTTGTGGTAGCTCGTCCCTCAACGTCATCTGCATATTGCTGTATGATTTCCCGTTGACGTTGGGTCAGAGATCTAGCAGATTGACAATCGTTAATCCCCAGATGTTATCACTCGGAATTAAATGCACAGACCTTGGCAGCTGCACTGAGAATGTTACAAACTGGTCTCCCCTATCGCCGCCACTGCCTGGTAATCGGTTCACACCTCGTTCTTTCAATACCATTTCTTCTCCCTGCTGAGTCCCGCTGGGAACCCTCACATCAACCTCCCCATCTAGTGTTGGAACCCGGACTCTCCCCCCCAATAGAGCGGTGTGCAGCGGAATTCGCGCCTCGTGATACAGATTAGCGCCTTTCCGCCGGAAGGTTTTAGACGAAGCAACGTTAACTTTAACAAGTAGGTCGCCGGCTGGACCTTTCCCGGCCATAGCTACATCTCCCGCATTTGGAATACGAATAGTCATTCCATCCTCGACACCTATATTATCCACCTGAGACAATTACTTTGATTGTAATGAACACCACACACCTGCTGGAACATCGACTTTTACTGATCTTCTTGTCCTCACTTTACCCACACCCCTACAATCACCGCATTGACTACCTCGAGGAACTGTTGTCCCGGTTCCTTGGCAGGATGAACAAGTGCTAGCCATTTGAAATCCATTGTCGATCACGAAGGTTCTGGTCCCCGTTCCATTACAAGTACTGCATGTTGATCGTTTAGCGCCGGGTTTCAGGCCTGTACCTGTGCAAGTAGAACAATTCTCGATGGGCGTCACATTGATGGTTCTTGTAGTTCCTTTACAAGCCTCCATGAAACTGATGCCTATCGTCGCCTGCAGGTCTTCGCCTCTCACGTTCTGAGAATAGCCAGAAGTACGCGTTCTAGCTCCGCCGCCAAAGGCGCCAAAAAGTTGCTCGAAGAGGTCACCTGGTGCACCAGAACTGCCAAAATTGTAACTTCCAAATCCCCCACCGAACCCCGCGGCACCCGAGCCGAAGGCATTACGGCTCCAAGCATCAGGGTCAAAACCTGGTTGTTGAGAGGCAGCGCCATACTGATCGTAGGCTTGCCTTTTCTTTTCGTCCTTCAGGATCTTTTGGCTACAGTTTAGAGATAGAGTGACAGCACGGTAAGATAGAACACGTACATCATAAGCCTCTTGTATTTCTACGAATTTATCTCGTGCGCCCTTGTCCGGATTCGTATCAGGGTGATATTTTCTAGCGAGCTGGAAGTCGGTTACACACGTGTGACGTTGGACGTGAACGAATGTGCACGTACAGAAAAGTAGATTTTTTTTATTTCAGCTGGAGTCGCATCCTTTTTCACACCTAGCACCTGATAAGGGTCCTTCGGTGCTGCACTTGACGCAGATGCATGGAAAGTACGCTGAAACAATAATTAAACGACTCCGTTGGGTATTAAAAAGTTGCTGGTAACAAACCTTTTTTGACGAGAGGTTTGGTGTAGAAATAACCCAATGCCTATAAGTTGTATGATGCGAACAAGCCTTTGGAAGACATCCGGATCTAACGTAACTTGTAAAAGAGCGAGCACAGTTTACGGTATAGTGACGATAGCAGGAATTTAGGGATATAAATGCAGTGATGGAAGAAGTAGCACGCAGTGACATGTGGGCACTGGAAGACCAGAGGCGAATGCTGAGAGAAGTGACTTCAGTGGTCGTGAAGAGTCTTGCACTACGCGACTCGTTACTTGTTTGTGCTTGTATGTTCTTTACTATTCCCGGATGTTCTCCATCTCCAAGTCATCAGGCCTTCAGGCTCAGTGGGAAGAATAATTCTTGTAATTACTGCTGCATGTGCTACGAAGGCGTTCTACATTTCCACCAGCTCTTGCCGTATGACACTACAATCTCTTCGCCCTTTTTTATAGCGTGGCTGCTCCAGACGCTCATGATCAGCTCACCGGTCTCTGATCTTCGATCTTCAAAAACCGCGTTAGGCTTCTCTCGAATACCTCGGAAGTCATTGATGAATCGTGCTTCATTCCCCATCACGGCAGCGTCTATGCCCACGTTAATCGTGCCATCGGTGGCGGAACGATAGAGCGACAAGTCATAATCTGAAGTTGGCCTTTCATCACAATGCACCTCGCCTAGGTAGTCTATAATATGTGTTCGCGGTTGGATTTTCTTGGTCGCAAACAGACCAAATTGACAGAGTGCCTGATATTGGTTAAGCCGTGATGCAGTCTAAGATTCTTTTGAAAACATGCCGGATGGTCAGCGGGCGAGGAGATGCGCCGAATTACTATGAGGGAGCGTGGTCTGCGACTGCTTGTATAGGTTGTGGACGATCCTGCGATAAACCGCTGAGAATCTGGATCAACAGATGAATGGAACCGCTGAGACTCCATATAATGGACATCCTGCGGCCAGTGAGCTGGAGGGGACATAAGCACAAATCAGGCAAAACCAGATGCTGGACTCCGACAGTGATCAACGCTCTGCCTTCCTCACTCCTTGTTTCACAAGACGACGGATACGATGGGCCGAACAACGACGAAATCTGTATCGAGGGTTTATGCAGACGTAAATGCCATGTTAGGTCCTTCGTGGCATGAATATGGTCCGTGCTCAGCATCCTTGCTTTTGCCACTTTCCTAACAAAAATTTATCAAGACAACCTACAAGTGCAGTGGGGCTCTCAAGATCACTACGAGATTGTACGTAAAGTAGGACGGGGAAAATATTCAGAGGTGGCTATCGCAGGTCTCGTTGTCTTTTTCATTGCAGTTTCACAGTCTACGTGTAGGTTTTCGAAGGCATCAATATCGTTAATGACGAGAAATGCATCATCAAGGTTCTCAAACCGGTCAAGAAGAAAAAAATCAAACGTGAAATCAAGATTCTTCAAAACCTTGCTGGAGGGCCGAATGTCGTCGCACTTCTGGATGTTGTGCGCGATCCTGCGTCCAAGATTCCCAGTCTAATTACGGAGTATATCCATAACGTCGATTTCAAGGTCTTGTACCCTCGTTTCACCGATTTTGATGTGCGATTCTACATGTTGGAGCTTCTCAAGGTATATTTAACGTCGCGGTCAACAATGTAATATTGATTATCATTATCACAGGCGCTTGACTATTGTCATTCGAAAGGCATCATGCATCGGGATGTCAAGCCTCACAACGTCATGATAGACCATGACCGTCGCAAGGTATTTCCATCCACTTGTGTCGCGCGGCGTCTACATGTTTAACTCGTTTTGGAATAGCTTCGCCTTATCGACTGGGGGTTAGCAGAGTTTTATCATCCGAAGACTGAATACAACGTCAGAGTCGCTTCCCGATACTTCAAAGGCCCTGAATTACTTGTGGACTTCCAGGAGTACGATTACAGCTTGGACATGTGGAGTTACGGGTGTATGTTTGCATCAATGGTTACTATTTTGATTGGTATTGTCTCACGAATTGAAATCTCATTTTACTCCTTTTTTTTATTCAGATTTTTCGGAAAGAGCCTTTTTTCCATGGGCATGATAATTACGACCAGCTCGTTAAGATTACCAAGGTATTAGGAACAGAAGGTCTCTATCAGTACCTTGAAAAGTACGATATTCCCCTCGATGCGCAATACGATGAAATTCTCGGAAAGTAAGCAGTGACCTTGGAAGCATTTTAACTGATGCCGACCATATTTACTCCAGCTATGCTAAACGGCCATGGTCGAGATTTATCACATCGGAGAATCAAAGATATATATCTAATGAAGCTATTGACTTTTTGGATAAACTGTTACGGTACGACCATCAAGAAAGACTGACGGCGCGTGAAGCGCAGAGCCACCCTTATTTCGGTGAGTCGCCCTCCGCAGATACCTATATTTGGATTGCCGAACTCTTTATCTTTAGACGTAGTAAGAAATGCGGCAGTCATGGATGGAGACAGTGATGGACCTGGTGTATAGGGTAGGACCTCGTCGCTTGATTATCTGTTGTAGATTTTTACCTAGCCATTTCAACGTCTGTTTTCCAAACCGCGTGGAACAACCTTCTATCATCAAGTGGTTCCTTAATCACGAGACAGATCCGACGCACACATCATGGTCAAGATGATCACAAGGGCTTAGACAAGGCAAATGACCTCGTATCAACCTTGAAGCGCTATGGAACCTTACTTCGAAGCCCTAGCAGAGTAGCACGCATGCACAAGTCTGGTAGGCTCAAACGATGTGCAACCGCGTGGGATGCTTTGCGAGCTCAACTGGCTTGCAAGGGCAAGTCAATGCTGCTCGTGGTCTATTTTTTTCATCAATCTATTATGAGCAGTTAAATAGGCTTCAGTATAGCCTTTGGCTGCTCGATCTTACCTGAGGGTACCATTTCACATTCACAAGATGCTATCTAGCGGCTTTGTGCTCTTGTGTTATTTTCTTCTGATTGTTACGGCGTTCGATAACAGTCGGTATGATAACGTCAGTAACTTTTACCTTATCGTTTCCTTTCTTAACTCCTTCGAACATCATCCTGTCATTTAGGTGGCCGTGTAAGGGTTTCATTATGCCGTCGTGCTCATAGCTTTACCGGTGGTGTCTTAGTTACTGGGGACAGAACTCGCATGGTGCCGCCAATCCCAGTGACACCGCAAATTATCAGAAGCCGATATCATTCTATTGTCAAGTAAGCTTAGTTGTCTTGTGCAATGCGCACAGCAACTCAAAACCGAGTTTTCAGGACAGTGCAATAGATGTTTTCCCTGTCGCATTCCTTAACAAATTTTCCTGTGAGTTGCTTTGTACGTATAGCTCTAGACTTTCGATTCATTTATCCCGGACAGCTACAGGAGGTTTGCCGGAGATAAATCTCGCAAATGTGATCCTTGTTCCTTCATAACTTTAGACCGTATCAATTTACCGGTTGGTAGATCTGCAACAATGTAGACAACGCAACATTCCCGGGAACTGCCCTGGCGAACTGCGCCGCCATAGCTCCAGATATGAAGGCCTGCCAAGCTGCGGGAAAAATTCTCACGCTTAGTTTAGGGGGCGCTGGAGGCGGAGTATCTTTCGCAAGCGATAGCGCTGCTCAGGCTCTGGCCGATTTCATATGGAACGCCTTCTTAGGAGGAACAAGTAGTACCAGACCCTTCGGAGATGCCGTTCTGGACGGGTCAGTAGTTTTTATTATTCCGGAACTCAACTTGAATGCCGCTTGTTACTAACATGTGGATTCAGAGTTGACTTGGATATCGAATCTGGAGGTTCTACTGGCTATGTTGCTTTTGTCAATAGGATCCAGTCGTATGCCGCTGGTGCAAGCAAGAAGTGAGGGATTCATTTCGTTAGATCATTTGCCGGTTAAATGAGTTTGGATCAGGTACTATGTCACAGCGGCACCCCAATGCGTATTCCCCGACGCTTCACTTGGATCGGTGATCAACGCTGCTAGCTTTGATGCCATTTACGTTCAGTTCTGTGAGTAAGCCACAGCCTACCTGCTGGGTAAGAATCAGCCCTGACCCTATACAGACAACAACCAATGCGGCCTTCAGAATTATAATACTGTATCGGTAAGAGTCATCTGTTTTCGCGCATCAAGAGCTATTTTCACGTCTTTTCTTCCAGGACTGGAACTTTGGCATCTGGTCTGCATGTCTGTGATACCTAACGCCGGACATGACTAACCTTCAAGTGTATCCAGGGACTATTGGGCACGCAATACAAGCCCTAACAAAAATGTCAAGATTTACATCGGTGCTCCGGGATCTAGTACCGCTGCTGGAGGAGGCTATGTCGATATTGGCACTTTGAGCAATATCGCAACCCAGACGCGAAAAATCTTCCCATCGTTTGGTGGCGTAATGTTGTGGGATGCATCACAAGCTTATGGTGAGAGACTACACTGTCGTTTTAGGCTTGACTTACATATGCGCACCAGCAAATAATCGCTATGATATGGGAATCAAGAACGCGCTGGTCAGTGCGGGAGGCACGGGATTCACCTTCCCTTCATGCTCAACTGTTCCGGCTTATCAAACTGGAGCGGTTTACTCCGGAAGTAACAAGGTTTCTTATCAAGGGTTTGTGCGCTCTGCATTGTCTGCTGATCTTGAGCTGACCATTTGCCACCCAGGTACATTTGGGCGAATAAATGGTGGACACAGGCCACCCCCACCCCTAACCCCCAGGGTGATTGGGTTCCGGGTGCGTTTCTTATCTCCTAGTTCTGCCTCTGCATTGTTGTTTATTTATGCCTGGCAAACAGTGAGCTCATGCCAGTGACCGGAATCTAGTTCTGTTCTAGCTTTCTACTATGTCGAGATCGGTTTGTGTAAGATTTTGTTATGCCTGGCACGTTTCGTTTTGGGATTTAGTCGGAAAGGAAGTTGTGTTTAAATGTAGTGATTTGCAACCTGTGCCTTGGGTTGTTCACTGAACCGGTACGAGTTGAACCTAACGTGACTTGGTACGGCCATATGCCTCAGAAGATCTCGTAAGATAGCAGGTAACAGGCTGGCAAGACCGCCAGCCAATATATTGCGACAGGGGTGAAAGGATCAAAAACGACACGAGAAATGGAAATAGAAAAGAAGGCCGAAGGCCAAGCTGAGCACAAAGAAAGAGTCCGAAAGATACAGGAACAGAAAAGGAAGAAGGCCGATGGCCGAGCTGAGCGCAAAGAAAGACACAAGAAGAGGAAATCAGGCGAGGAGCACCACTGTGATGGTTACTCGAGCATCCGTCGTCTTTATATTCCTCTGCATTCCATCCATTTTCTTGCTCGCTCCTCGGACTACATCTGTGGTCGAGATCTTATCAAGTACCTGGCGACCTCTTACAACTTCTATCGATGACTATGGTTCTCGCCCACCTTTGTCTACTTATCAGCATAGTCATTATCTCTCCTCGACCGTGCGCCTAAGCACTCTCAACGTCGCATCTCGTGTTACAGTAATCAGTCTTCCGCACAGGATCGACAGGCGGGCGCGAATGGAGCTATTGAGCTCCGTTCTTGGTCTTGAATTCACTTATTTTGATGCTTTCCATTCTACAAACCCGTCGGTGGACATTATCATGGACAGTGTCAGAAGACTTCGCATCAGCCACACTGCTGACTTCGTTTGGCCTCAGGCTGAAGAAGTCGACAAAATTGCATATTCACTCAGTCTACTTGGAAAAGACGGCTCGGATTTGTGGGAAGATGATGTGCTTTCGGGGAGCTCGAGTCCACTTGCCTCTGGTACAAATGATGTGCCACTGACGGATGCGCACAAAAACGATTCTGTTGAACCTTATAGGCCTGATCTTCCGCCTCACCGGATTCTCACTTCCGGTAAGATAGCATGCTGGTATTCACATTCAAAGGCAATCCGGCAAATCGCAGAAGGAGCTGTAAAGAATCGGAGCGAAGTTACGGTGGTGCTCGAAGACGATATTGATATGGAACTGGATATCAGGCAACGTCTTGTTGGCCTTTGGGACTCGCTGCCATATGACTGGGATATCGTTTTTCTAGGTAAGTCGATGGAACATGCGAGTCAATCTCCGCATTGATTTCTTACCTTTTCCAGGTCACTGTTGGTCTGACGAGTCTCTTCGCCCTGCTATCGGTGTCTACAACGGCTCTTTGTCTTGGACTACATCCTTTCTGACTGCGCTTCACCCTTCCGTCTCACCGAAATGTACACACGGATATGCGTTGACAACACAAGGTGCCCGACGTCTCGCTGTGTATTTGAGATATCCACCATTTGCATACTCTCGAGCGGTCGATCAAGCAATTGCCTGGTTAGTGGAAAGCGGGAAACTCAAGAGTTATTCGCTCGTTCCCAGCGTCGTCGTTCAAAGGAAGGCTGATAAGAGTGACATTCTCGACGGCTTCGGGAGTAGCTGGAAAGACGAGTTGAGGCGGGGAGTCTTTGGATAGCTTTCTTCTGGGCATGCTGCAATGCGCTCAGTTTGTTCAAACAGAATTTCTGTTTAGTTGACACTTGGTCGGCTGACATGTACTTAGACACCGCCATGATCGCTCACGTAGGGACGAGCATATTTTCTGATGAAACCATGATTACTGCGATGAGAGGTGAAGTATGGCGGCCCATCAGCGCATCAAGAACACCCGAAAC
>QLOR01005248.1:0-10747 GCA_003313825.1 Sarcodon aspratus | reverse complement strand
TAAATAACAACAAAAAGTAGTAGAATTCAGAAAAGCGGTCAAACAGAGGGGGGGAGGGGAAGCATAAGCGTAACAAAGAGAAAAACACCTGACGTACTCTCGAACAGCACTAGCAGAATCCGTCGTATTAAACTTTGCAAACGTTTTCACATAATCCAGCGTCTTGTTGTAAACCCTGGAAAAAAAACCCCCCACATCATCTTCAGTCAACTAAAAATACGCGAGCGAGGTCTCGTGGAGACCAACGTACGCAGTATCTGGGGCATCTTTATCTCTGTTCTCCAAGAGATACTTGACTTCAGAAATCAACAGACAACCGGCGTTGTTGAACTCTATATGAAGCAAGTGGGATGTAGGTTGAACCTTGGAGTTGTTGGTTCAGTTCCGGGACCTTACCTGGTCCGAGCTTCAGTGCTGAAGCATCTTCGTCCTCGGTTTGTTGTCGATGACGCAGTCGGGACATGAATGTGTGTGCGGTTTAACAAGGAATATTCAGATATTCGAGCTCAACTCGCGTCACCATTTCAGATCTCGTGTTGGTCATTTTGTACTTTCCATTCGAAAACATATTCAGAAAAATTATGAACGGTAGTTTACTTCGATTTCTAAAATAACATCAGACCAGAGAGAAAAGAAACCCTAAAAGGTCAGAATACAACATTGTTGTACAAAACAACATCAACAACAAGATGCCTGGAAGATGGTGCAGTACGTCAGCAGCAGCAGAACTGGGACAGCCAAGCAAGGACAACAACGCGACAGCGGAGAACATCGACTACCGGAGATGTCATCGCTCAAAGTACTCCGCGCGATCCTCAGCCGCAGTTGTCGCTTCTAAAGCACCATCTAAGACATTGACCCCTCCCAGAGACATATTTTCCATTCTATCAACCACAGCGTCGTCTGAGAATGCTTCTCCTTTGATTTTCTCTTGGATATTTCCATTACTCTGCCGCCTGACCCCTTTCTGGTTAAACGATTCATTGCTTCCTTTCGATGACATCCGTTCATACCCATCTTGACCTATAACGTTGGGGTAATGGACTAATGCGTTGCCGTGAGGACTTCCATTCGAAGGTGCCGGTGTCATGATCGATCTTGTCGACGGTGACTTAGTCCACGCTCCAGCAACAGCTGGGGGTCGTTTTTCTGCGGGGGGTGCCATATTCGACAAAGGCGGAAAGTCGGCAGACTGAAGGAAGACAGCTGAAAGCTGTAGATTTGATTGCGACTGCATGCCGTTGTGACCACCAGGAGGATGGACGCTGGAGTTGTTCTGATCATGATGTCTGTGGTGGGATAATGTTGGTTGGGCTTTCAGTCCAACTGCCCAATCTGGTCGAGCTGGAAGAGGATGTTTGGAAGATGTTGATGTATAGGTGCGACGTGAAGAAGATGAGGTTGTAGAGGATGACTGCAATCAAACTTGTTAGATACTTAACTATGAAAAATAAATTTTCATACCGCCGTGGAGGACGCCTCGTCTCCAGGGGTTCTGTTACCGCCGCTGCCCGCACTTGAGTTCCCGGACGTTCGCCTCATTGCGCCGTGACTCAGGCGAGGACCAACGGTATCTCCGTTATAAGGATAGCCGCCGGTGCTAGTCCCAGGGCTATAGCTCCATGTTGGACGCACTTTTGGAGCGTTCCGTCTTGATGCATTGTTCCCACCGCCTGTTCCATTACGTCTTCCTTGATTGGATTCCATACCAACACCATTCAATATACCAGCGCCGTTGGTTCCGTTCATCTGGTGGGGATATACAGGTTGACCTTGAAAATGAGGCGGAGGCAGAGGCCCTTGAGCACCCGACTGGTGTGGCGGATAATACGGCATCACATATGAACCGTACGGAGAAGGAGGGGGCATGAATGGGACACTATAAAGTCCGTTTTGATTTTGCGGAACATTTGACGTTGGTGGTGTGACTGGCGTCTGATGAAGGTTTGGAGGAGCACTCTGAGGATGCTGAGGCGGTGGAGGGTGCCCATGTGGCCATATATAAGGTGGAGGGTACGGTAAGGGTTGAGAATGAGGGTGAGATGGAGGGGGAAACATTCCAACACCGCCAGTAGGACTTGTAGGATCTGAATGAGGGTGTTGTGGAGGTTGTTGTTGAGAATGATGGTATGGATATGATGTGTAATAGGGATAAGGAGGCATCATGGGTTGGCCCTGTGCCTGACCTGGTGGGGGAGGTGGGTAGGGGAACATGTATGGCGGCACGTACCCTACAGGAGGACCGTGGTACTGGGAAGCCTCGTATGTTGCTGGAGGGGGTTCGTAAAGAGAGGCGTACGAAAAAGAAGGCGAGGTAGCTCTAGATCCACGAGAGCTCCCTCCGTTCGCATTGAATGACCGTAGAGATCGTGACGACGATCCAGCAGAATTATTGCCTGAGCCACTCCGCCTAACTTTGTCACGGGCGACGGGACCTGACCATTCACTTTCAGTTGCAGCTGTACTAACAGAATCGTCGATATCGCCAACGCTCCCGCTGTCTCTGCCTGCACTTGTAGATGCAGACCCAGAGACAAGACTGAACGTCGATGAACTCGCACTCATGTCCTTCTCTTTTTTCTCTTTCTCCTCGAAATCCATGAAAATTCTAGAACGGGCCTCATTATAAGCAGCCTCTCTCTCTTCGATGGTCATGTGCCGTTTACTGCTGCTGCCTGTCGTGTTACTACGACCACCCTGACTACCAGTCTCCGAGGGTTCGATATCAGACAGATCAGCATCTTCTCCAGTAGACCCAGAATGTGATGTATGAGATCTCAGCCGATGGCGATCTGGGAAGTTACGACGCATAATCTTGAAAGTCGGCTGCGCTATCTCCTCGACAGGCACAAGCTCGCAGATTCGTCGGCTCGGTCTATACAAAACAATGATTTAAGGGGATGCGTCTCGGATAGAGAGATCAGAGGAAACTAACATTTTGCTTTCTGGGGTGAGGTGAATGAAGATGCCTTTACTCGATGGATCGCTTTCTGGTGTCAGCTTGTAATAAGCCGAACACCTGTGGACAAGCAAACGTTGGTAAGATGTTGCTGGGGTCGAATCAATCTTCGTCCTTTATATACAATGCAAGCTAGCGTCAGTAACCTAGACCCGTGAAGATGATAATCAAACATAACATGCAATGTCACATGCATTCAGCTGCTCAAAAGGGCCTGTTCGGTGGGCGTCGAACAGTTGGACAGATCGCAGATGTAGATGCCTGACACAACAGAAAGATGAAGAAACTGGGACATACTTTCTCTCGGTGATTAAAGTCTCCATCTGTTCTCCCAATTTCAGGACAAACAATCTATCTTTACTACGAAGCGCCTCAATGATAACTTCGGTGATACTCTGCGTGCTGTCCGATTGCCCATTAATGCTCGAAAGCGAATCTAGAGACGGATTAGGTGGGAACGCCGGCAATTGTGATATTTCTGGGAAGGAGGCCGACACAGTGTTCGTGGTGGGGTTGTTGAGAATGGAGATGTTCGCCATTGTGGGAGGGACGCCGTAGCCGTTGCTAGATACAATGCCAGCGGTCGCTGCTGCGGCCATTGTAGGAAGGTGTACGAGAAGGTGTAGATACGGAGAATAGGATGTGTCTGAGAGCGAGGACGAGATCAATAGAAGAGCGAGAAACTATCCGACACAGCCCAGCGATTGAAAATATGTACTTGAGTGTGTTGATCCCGGTTGTAGAACAAGCGCAAACAACCAGGATACTCACCAACAGGGTGGAATGGCTGCAGGGAGCCCAGTACGACCTCGAAGATGGTTTCAAGTGGAAGACATCAAGTAGGTAACAGGACAAATAACGGCAGCCACCAATGTTTGGTCCATATATGTACACAGTCACACGCGCTTTTGGAAATATCACAATATCCAGTGTCCACTGCAAACAAGTCTAGATCTGCATTATCGTCATATACTATGTACCCGTACATGAAAGTCTATTGTTCTACTAGAATTACGGGGGGCATACGTGAATGTGAAAACTCAGTGGACCACTGCTCCGGATTGTTGGGCCACCAAGTATATGTTATAGCTCAAGCTGAGTAATAATTAATAATCGAACAAGGTCGTTCACATAGAAACTGAGAATTACTCACCAGAAGATGAAGACAAACCCGCCATATATCGACAGTGCCAATGCTGCTCTGTTCAAGAATCTACTAGTATTCGGATCATCTCTCGTCAACTGCACAATCAATGCATGTCAACTGTCGATAGAAGCTCATCAAGTACCTGTTAAACATACCTTCCAGAAGAACAACCCGGGGAGAATGAACGATACAGTTGTAGATCCTGTTGAGCCCACAAAGGAGAGGACTGCGGAAGAACATATTGTTAAATGCTTGTTGCGCCAGTACGTAATCACGCTCACCCATTTGCAAATCATCCACGAAGTATGCTATAGTGAAACCGCCCATAACGATGGCCACCGTAAGGACTGTATGTTTGAAAGATGTCATTTCAGAGGTTCCGTGATCATCATCAATATCATCGTCATCGTCCTCCCCATCATGAACAAGTGATCGTTTGATCGTGTTGTCACCTACGTGGAAGATCTTGTCCAAACAGTTGCGACAAGGATGCACTTGCAAGGGATAGGAGAATATGACAAGGATTGCTATTGCGAGTTGTCCGATGGCGATGAACAATGTAGTAGAGGGGTACATGGCGATGATGTTAGCGCCAACCTGAGAAATAACGACATCAAGATGGATTCGAAACGAAACAGTAAGAACACACTTTGGAACCAAAAGTAAGATATCCAAACACCGCGATCACCTCGTAAATTCCGATAGCTGAGCCAATAGATGTACCAATGATGATATTCATGCGCTCGGGAGTGTTTGACTTCAGCTCATTATATATAGGGAACAGCTATAAACAGAATGCTTCAGCTTGGAAAGTTGGCGAGGAAATAAAAAAAACACGACTTACGTTCTGCGCACAGGTGAAGGCAAAAATTTGAACAGGGAAGGTCGACACGAAGTTCGACGAGAAATGAATTAGGTGGATGTCTCCAGGCGCAGGAGTGCCTTCTAAAGGGTAAAAATAACAATAAATAACAATGACGACAAGATATGCTGCATATATGCGTCAGGTATGGGAAATAATAGCTGGTTCGAGGATTTTCTTACCAACGGAGAATAAAGCCACAGAGCTTGTGTGTCTCAAACTATCTAGATGTCGAAGGAATGAGAGAGGAGCCAGAACCAGGATGGTTAACGTAATCCAGGTGTGGCCTGAAAGCGCCCAATTAGGCGGGTTGGTTTCTGGAGATGTCAGGGCATGGTATATAGATGCCACAACGCTAGGCATGAGCGACTTGATAATAATTAGATAACTGGGAGAATCGGTGAACAAAACAGTTGAAACACGATAGCGGGGGTGCTCACCTGACCGACACCCCAAAGCATTTGATAGCAATAGCCGCATCAAAAAAGACCGCCGCTCGAGGGAAGGTCAACTGCGCCACCGCAAAGAACGATGCTCTCCGATGAGGCGCCTTCTTGGCAGCCAGCGACAACAGATACAAGCCAAAAGCAGAAACGAGACCACAAAGAGCACAGGTAATCATTCCCGGGATGAGTCCCGAAGAAGCCATTGCCTTGCAAACGGTCAGCACTCTATTTCAGAAACAGAGAACGAATGAGTCATACCAATGGGAACGTTAGCATGCCTGACAAGAATATTGAGTGTTAGGAATTGATATAACACCGGGGTGCAGGCTCACCGCTTCCAACGATAGTATTTGCCAAATTGACGATACCGCCACTCAGCCCAGCATGTCCATCCCTCTTGTTCGCCGAATCTCTCCCTAACAACGAACTGTCCTCTCTTGCAACAAAATCATCCCTCTGTTCGAGGTCTGTGGAGTGGCTACCGTGACTGCTCGAAGTGCCGTATGTGTTTACCATTTCGTATCCCTCGGGATCAGAGTTGAACGAGAGAGAGATGCCAGTTCTGGGTACTATCGACTCCTGTCCAGAACTGACGGCGGTGGTAGCAGCAATAGGGAAAGAATTTCCCCTTCTGCTTGCACCCTGGATAAGGAGATCCGGTGATATAACGCGCGTTATCTTGGAGGTCCGAAACTGCTGAAAATGGCGCCGAGCCTAGTAAGGGGAATTGAATTGTGTATGTCAGCCCACGTGTCGTCGCGATCTGGAACATCCGAGTCTCTTTACGTCACTGACCCTTACGATGCATTTCAATAATCCTTGGCATTTTATTCATATCATTCTAGAGACTCAGAATTCTACTAGGGTTGCTAAAGACACTCATTTCATCAGAAAATAATAAATGTAATGAGATAATATCGTGCACAAATAAGTAACACCACCACCCAACCTCTCACCCTGTTAGCCGACCCAAAATCGTCCGCAAATGCGTAG
Source organism: Sarcodon aspratus (assembly GCA_003313825.1). Classification (NCBI taxonomy): domain Eukaryota; kingdom Fungi; phylum Basidiomycota; class Agaricomycetes; order Thelephorales; family Thelephoraceae; genus Sarcodon; species Sarcodon aspratus. The sequence continues at coordinate 4,340 of QLOR01005248.1, read as the reverse complement.
GAAGCTTGTGCCGCTCAAAAGAGTCCCTAATTGAACGATCCTCTCTATTCTCTTTCCGAACAGCGCGTTGAGCATACGGAGTTGGCGCTCGGGGTGCGGCGATGAAACCAATACCAGCTCCTGATTTCATAAGACCCTGTTCGTCATGCAGGGGACCAGCACGAAGCGCAGACCTAGGAGTCGGACTACGGTTTTCTCCAGCAGGACCTGCAAACCTCATAGGGGGAGAGGGCTTCTTGAGAGTCCTCGGCTCTGAGGTCTTCGCCTTCCCAGGCTTGATGGTAGGAGAAACCGATTTGGTCGGACTGCACGGACCTTGTCTCCTCATTTCATTCTCGTTTTGTCCACTATTGCCGTATTTTCGCAAGTTTGAAGTCCAGGATCCGTGAGACTTGGGCGTGGACTTGGCTGTCACCTTCCTTGAGCCGAGAGGTGGTGACGCCGGTGTCAATGGGCGTCCAGGTAATTCTGCAGGCGTGGTGTTATTTAACTTCTTTCCCTGTAGAGGTTGCAAAGGTAGAGGTGAACGACGACCAGTCACAGGTATCATGGACAATGGTGTCTTCTTGGGTACAGGTAACGACGAACGCTCCTCCGCATCCCCATTTTGCTTGACTCCGATGACAAAGGCCATAGGCGATAGACGGCCTGAAAGAGGGATCATCGAGAATCTATTCTTCTTCTTCATATTCGATGGTTGTAAAAGGTCCGCAGCAACTTTGTTGTTCTGTGATTTGACAGCTGCCTCCTTTGTCTGTACAACGCACTCGTTTCTAAGAGGAGATGGGCGACGAAGGGAACTCTGTTTGGGAGACCGGCTATGACTTGAAGGAACAGCTATAGAACCTTCCTCCGCGGGGTAAACGTGTTCACTCGCCGATGAAGCAAATCGAACGGTCTTGATCGGTTTCAGGATGCCTTGAATCCGTTTCATGGGAGATTTTGCGGATGCTTGCGGTGTCTCGACAGGCAACGATGGAATCACCAGGGACTGTCTCTGGCTGGAAAACAATCTATCTTCGTCTTCACGAGATGTACGAGGTGCCTCGTCATCATATTCGGGAGATGATGCTTTAATAATGCTATGGTCCGTCATGATATGGAATTCAGAGAATTCACCAGCTTCTGGACGACCGCTAAAGAGGTCTTCGCAAGAGGTTGAAGATTCCTTTTGAAGTGGAGTCGAAGACCCTTGAGGTTCAACCAATATCTCTGTTGAAATAACAATCTCCGGAATTCCAGGTTGCTGGAGTGACAGTGTCGAGTGGGAAGGTGTGACCGAATTGGATGTCGCCTCAGCTGGCGAAGACAGAAGCACTTCAGGTACCACAGATAAAGGACGACTGTGTTGATGGGAAGCGAGCAATTGAGGGTGGCGACTGGGATATGTAAAGTATAAGAATGGGTCATCTCCGTAGACAGTGTGAAGATCATTAGCAAAGTCCCATTCGTCTGGTATTATGATATCTGCTTGCTCCTCATCTTCTGCGACAAAGGTAGAGCCATCTAGCGAGACCGAGTGTTGAGGTGCAGAGTCCACACTTCTATTCTCTAGACAACCCGGAGACGAAACCGAACAAGGCGAGACAAGTGGAAGCATCATAGATCTTAGGTTATCACACATGACAGTAGCGTCCATAGAGCCACGATCAGCAGAGTTATTTCCTGGGGCAAATTTGACGAGAGAAGTCCCCGTAGACGGAGATTCATGGTGTGGAGTGGAAACTTCGGGGTAGGAAAGCGGGGGGAGGTCCGTATCCTTCTTCACCGTAATTGTGGATAGTGCTTTCTGTCTGCTACGTGAAGCAAGTGGAACCCTTGAATGAGATGCCCGTTCTGCTCTTGGGTTCATATAGACAAGCTCGGCTGAAACAGAAGTGGCTACAGACGAATTTGAAGCCATGACCCCAGGAATAGGCCCAGACGAGTCCAGAGATTCCTGTTCTTTCATCAATTTCACCATGAATTTCTTTAATCCCTCTAAGCCTCTCTCATGGAGCGCATTCATCTTCTGCCATGTAAGAAGCATATCCAATTTGTTTGGTTCAGAAGAGCTCGACGGAAGTTGTGAAAACCTGCGCTTCTTGTCATTGCTATCATCCACACTAACCTTCCCGTCAATCACAAGGGCCTCACGACGAATTCTCCAAGAGCCACCAGGATGAAAAGATGAACTTCTTTTGAGGAAAAGCCTCTTCTTCTGTGGTTCAGGGGTGAGAGATGGAAAAGGAAGAGGATCTGCTGGGGAAGAAATGTCTTCACAAGGAGGACTAGGCGGAGGTGAATACGACTTGGGGCGAGTTTGACGACGAACTTCATAAAACCGGTCCTTGGAGACAAGTGATCCTTCGGGGATCCATGGCATAGGGTCGCATTCATCATGCGAAAACTGCCAGGGAATGTGGTCCGGGGTATGAAATGACCTTATCTTGTCCTATAATCATTAAGGCAGATTAAGCAATATTCACGCAAGGTAGGATGGTAACTTACAGCCCAGCCAGCAACATACAATTTCTCCATCAATATATTCTTAAGACGAGGAGCTGTTGGAGCCGAAATGATAGCATTTAAAGCTAAGTCTTCCGAACATATACGCGTTCTTCGTTCAGAACGTATGAAAGGCGAGGATGTCAAGTTCACGAAAGGAGAATAACCAAGAAGTGCTGGGTCCCTTGAGAGAGGTGGAGTAGTACTAATAGAGGCGAAACTCGCGCATGAAGAAACGGTGCTGATACTGAGAGATACGGAAAGGAGATTATCTGCGTATGAAGTCCCCAGAAGCCTGTTGAAAGCAAGCGTAATAGATGGAGACGAGATTGTTGAAGCGCGACTCGTATCAGTGGCAGTATCTGACCCAGAGCCATAGTCGTCGTCGTCGTCGTCGTCAACAAAGACAAGAGTTTCACGTCGGTTCGACGTCGCAGAGAAGAAAGAGGAAATAGAGGATCCAGATACTTCTGAATACATTGCTAGTAGAGCCGTGGAATAGAAATGGCCAGAGACTATAGGAGATGTCCAAAAGAATGTGGGGTAGTACCGTACGTTGAACGGCAATCGGATACAGTACACTTGAGTTGATTTTTCAATGAAGAGTTCAATCCAACTTGCCGTCACACATCCGTCACAGCGTCACCAAATATAAAATATAATTTTTGTAAATGAATGTGGGCATAAAATTGTTCAAGCCATCCAAATTATCGTCTTCTAACAAGATCCCGGAGAGAGGAAAACTTCACAGTACCAGAAATTGCGCTGGCCGGAGAGAGAGAGAAAACGTCTCGAGAAACGGGTAAACCAGAGTGCAAAGAGGTAAGACGGGGATGAGGGGTAACGATGTCCAAAGATCGGCGGAAAAAGTCTCCAGACATAGCAAACAGATTGGACCCAGTCGGAGAAGACGATATGGCTCTATTCCGTTTGCTGAGAGAGATATGCGACTTCCGGTGCGAACCAGCCAGCGCGGTGCCAACCTGTTCGGAAACAAGCAATTCCGACGTCCTGTTAACAGGTAGAGGAGTCTTCGGTGAAAAAATCTCTTCTCGCTTGCGAAATGATTTCTGGAGCGAGTCAAATGCGTGGTGAAAGCGACGTCGTAAACTCGAACTTGGCTCTGAGAAAGATCTTGTCGTTCTCAAATAAGTGTGCCTCTTCTCCTCAGAAGTTTCCTTCTTATCTTCATCGTCTCCGAAAAACCGTATTCCTAGACCAGACACAGGGCGGCGGACTTCTTCAGTCTCGAGTGCAGAAGCTTTCTCAGCCAAAGAATCGCCTGTGTGCACTTTTGGTGGGGTCATCGTACTTGATTTCGGTGTCTCCAATGCCTTGACAATATAAGCCAATGTTTCCAACTCGCTCATGATCTTGTATGAGCCTTTGGAAAGGTATCCACGAGACCCACGTCTAGATTTCTCGGAGCTGACCCTCAATGACTGGTGTCTTGTTTTCATCTCTACAGCGTTTGGAGATTCGGTTGAATCGACGGCCTCCTCCGGTGAATAGCTTGTCCAAAGCATGCCGCTTTGAGAATAATCTACAGGGGGTGTGATGACGGAAGAACGATATGCAGGTACTGCATCAAAACAGACAAGGTCTTGATCAACATCACAACTATCATCATCCGGGTTTACTTCACCATCTGTATCGCCGTTTGAAGACCCTGGTAGTGCAGCAAGCAAGCTGAGATGATCATTGTGGGAGCTTTCTGAGGAAGGTTCTAGGAAAAAGAAGCTGGAGCTGGAGGAAGAAACTATGATAGAGGGGAGCGGGAAGCGGTTCCTGGATCTGGGTGGACGGCGAGATGTGCTGTTGAAAGAGGCCGCAGATGCACAAGACAAGCTAGA
>QLOR01005229.1:0-13656 GCA_003313825.1 Sarcodon aspratus | reverse complement strand
AGCGCAAGTCCTTCTGCCTGCTTGACCGAGACTTCATCGAAGTTATCAAGCTCTGTTATCTCCGTAGTCGCAGTATTTATGATCTCGTTACCAACCAATGGTTGATGCACTTGACCGACAGAACTTTCGACCTCTTCGGAGTTAGCCAAGGAAAGCAGCGTTCCCTCTACTGTCGTTGCAGAGTCTTCTTCGGCCTGCTCAGGAACAGTAGCCCCTGGCTCTGCGGGAGATTCTTCCACATCGTCGACTGGCGCAATTGGCGTTCCGATAATGTCTAGAACAGGCTCTTGATGTGGCTCCACAGCAAAGCCAACTTCCTCCTCGACTTGTGTATCCACCGTGGTTGGCTTTGGTTCGCTCTCGAGACTGACTTCAATTTCCGGCACAGGCGCAGACACTTCCTCTGTTAAGAAGTTTGGTTCTTCGGTCTCCACGACGATGGCGATGCCGACAGAAGTCTCCGAAGATGCATCACTAGTGAGAATATCAATCTCTTGCTCCGTGGCAGCGATATTCTGGCTTGAGATTTCTCCACGTTCAGGTTCATCCAAAGCAAATTGTTCCATGCTCGCGGGTTCGTCGTCTGAATATTACTGTTATCAATGAGGCTTGGAGCATGAAGGTAATCAAACATACAGTCAGGGGACGCCTCAACGTGCTTCGCGCCCTGCAGATAATAATGAGTTTCGTATCACAAGAAGCATCACGGGAAACATCGGCGACGCACAACAAGTTCGCCTAACGGTACATCCTCGCTCTTGATCACCTCCTCCGCTACGAAAGCATCAATTTCAACATCAGCAGGCTCGTGAACAGCGTCGGGGGATTGTTCAGCAGCCGGTGGACTTTCGACGACTAATTCTGCAGGAGGCTCTTCAAGAACAGGGCCTACAGAATATAAATGGGTTTCTGCGTCTTCTTAGCTACTATGTCTAGTACACACCGTCGTCTGTGACCGTAGCGGCATCCAATTCCGCTGTTGCCGAAGTAGCGATCTCGACAGGAACTGCAACATTCGCGTCGAGCTTGTCGTCAACAACCAGAATATCATTAGGTGTCTCCTCCGTTAAAGAATCAGTCGTTGGCTGTTCAGTGAATTAGAAAATTTAACAAGGGTTCTTGACAGAAACTAACCTTGAAAGAACTGTCCTCGCTATCGTCGACGGGATTATCTGTCGTCCCTTGTGGAAATGATTCGGGATCCCCGGGGGCGACTTCGGAAGTGGAGGTCTGGACAACGTCAGCCACCTGATCTTCAGTCACCTGCGATCCATCAGGTGTATCAGATAACAATTGTTTAACTTCTAGTTCTGCAAGAGATTGTTCTTCTAGCTCTGTGGGAAGAGTAACCGTTGAGTAAAGTTCACTCTCGCCAGCGTTTGACTCACCTTGGACATGAACCTGAGGTTCGTCCTTCAGAACGTCCGGTTCAATCGACACGGCGACCAGTTCCTCCTAAATAATAAAACCGGATGTTGATACGTGTTATCAAGGTCAATAAAGGGTACGAACCATGTCATCTATCTGCTCCAAGACAACTATTTCTTGAGCTTGATTGTCAAGTTCTTCAGCAGGTGTCATAACTGCTTCAGTCATCTGGTCGGGTTCTTGGTAACCAACGGAGGGAACGTCAGCTACCGCATCGTTATCATCAGAAAGATATCACGCGAAGGTGAAGATCAATCCGTACCTGTATTTTCGATCACTGGTTCTTTGGACGAGGCAGGGACCTGGCATAACTGTCATTACTGGTGATCAATCGGCTATGACAGATACTGACCATAGGCACCGAATCTGTCTTCAAAGTAGATACGGTATCGATAACATTCACGTCGACGGTAGCTTCATCAATTCCAACTAACAAATCAACCGCAGGAATTTCGGCCGCAGGCGGAACTTCTCGGCAAGTATCTGCAAGGACAGCCTGTCCCGAGTTGACTGGGATAGACTCGTCTAAGGATATAATAGGTTCAGAGGCGAGCTCCTCGATCTCGTGTCGGATATCAGCAACCTCTGATTCCAGTTTTTGCTCTGTATCTTCTGCCAACAAAATTACTTGCTGAGAGGCGTTAATAAAAGCGCAAGACACGTACCAGCAGGTACAGTTGCCCTGTCGGCACCATCTACTATCTTAGTTTGCGGCTCATGTGTAATCTCGACGTCAGTAGCAGATTCATCCTGTTTAATATAAACCACGTGAGTTGGGAAGCCTGTAAACAGGACACACACATGAGGCAAAGGAACTCACAGTGATCGACTCTGCCGCATTCGAATTCTCAACTTCGACTGTGGTGTCGTTCGACTCAGTCTTATCGTGATCGACTCCCGTATTTGCAAACAACGGAGAGATATCGGACGCAGGGTGTGTCGTCGAACCATCATCCGCGTCTTTATCGATGACTCCTGCAGAAGATTCTTCCTGAGCATTTCGCTCGTTAATCTGGACGTGCCCCAGCATCGCAAGCGTCAGTACGTAATTCATCAAAGTGTGATTAATGGTGAGGCTCACAGTGGTATCCCCAATCAACTCTCCCGACGCCATCTCCTTGTTCCCATTAATCAGGGACGTAGTCGTATCTTCCAATGATATCGTGGGTATATTTCCATGTTCAGATTCGATAGAGTCTGATGACACGTCATCTGTGGGGGGTGGCGCGTCCAATGTATCCTTGATGATAACTTCGGGCGCCACTTCAGCGGGAACGTCGATTAGTTTAGCTTTGGGGGAGTCTACATGTTGTATGTTTGTAGTCTCGTGAAGAGTGGGAATGAGTGGGTCCCGGACAGACATCTATTAGAGAGATGATGGGGAAACTGAATGGACCAAATGAGCAAAAACCGAGTGGAAAGGACTGAAGTGCTGGAGAGAGACCAGAACCAGCCAGGAAAACAAGTCACTGAACCTAGACAGGTGACGGACCGGCAAGTTCAAACAGGAATGGCATGGTTATTACTATCACGCCGGTCACATGACCATTGACGCCGATCGACATGAAAGCAGTCAGTCTCGCGAAAACACCAAAACTGAGGAATTAAAGTTCAAGATATCATATGACATATATACTGGTGCTGGTAGGTAAAGGAGAGAAGTTCGATATTTGACAAAAGAGTGACTAAAGTCCGTTCTTGAACAACACTACCAAAGTATACAACACCAGCTGTCTCCGGTATATGTAGTGCGACGAATCTCAAAAAGTTCTAATTGTTCAGAACAAAGCGGCTCCGACCAGACCCATCAAACCTGCAATTCCGAAAGTGCTCACAGTAGAGGCACGACCAGCGGATCCATTTTTGGACGAACTGGTAGAGCTAGACGCGGAGGAGGTGCTAGTCCCGGTCCCGGTTCCACTTGACCTGTTCATAGCATAAGCCCACTACAGCCAAGAGACTCGATCGTGACACTTACGAGCTTCCTGAGGGAGCTGCTGCTCCACTACTGGTCGGTCCAGAACCTCCAGATCCACTCTCAGCCACAGAGGTGTTAAGACAACTAAAATTCGAACTTGAGCAACTAACGTATCAAGGGTTCAAGAGGACCAACCTCGAATCACCACTTGCTACGATGGTGACAATAGAAGAGTAAACCGTATTGCCAGAGTTGTCCTTGAGAGCAACATTGCTATGTGCACAGATGTGTTAATCGTGACCCCTGACAACTTGAAGAACGCAACGCACAAATTGGTGTTGGCCTGAAGATCAACAAGCCAAGTATACGTGAGTCCTTGTTGTTCAGGGAAGGTTTTGATCTATTGTTGTCCGTTAACATTGGTCTATCAAACCATCATACATCAGAACGTACAGGAGACGCTGAGACTTGGCCAGCTGAGAAACAATAGGTATCACATCAGCAAACACAAATGGAGCGCTAAGAATGAATTCGTTACCGGGAATCAAAGACAAAAAGTACGGAGGTTGGCCGGCGGTCCAGCTGAGCTGGATAGGTTCTGGACCAAGTACTCAGCAAGGTGGATAGGGACAAGAAAATTTACACACGACATTGAACAACATTGGTACTTGAATAATGGGATAATAAGAATTCGCTGAACTCGAGACTGGAGTTGGTTGCTTACGGAGTATTGACCGTCAAACCCAAAACACTGGGAACGAGGGCGATAAAGGCAGCAGCTGCTGAAAACTTCATTGCGGGCGAGGATGTATGAAGACTGGTGAAAATTTGGGGTAAAATGTAACGCTGCAAGCGTTGAAAGACTGTTCCTTGAACAGGATAGGAAGTAGAAAACGTTAACGACGGAAAAGTGGCCTCTGCCTCTCTGTGAGCCGCGGCGGAGTCTGAAACTCTCTGACAAGGGGTCAAGTGAACTGTGCATCGATTTGTACATGAGAATTCTATTCTATAACTAGAGACCTATCCAACTACTTCTACCACCAGGATTATGCAGTGCTGTTTGGCCTATCTTCACTATCCGGGTGTTTGATGCCTCCTTTGGTGCCTTCAGAATTCCAGTCTTGTCAACAATTGGCGGCATGTCCAAGGCATCAACGGTAGGACTCGGGGCAATGAGAGGAGAGCCGGGCACAACAACGGTTGACAAGCCATCTCCCGCATGATCTGGAGTCTGGATCATTACTGGCATAAATGCTTCCGCGTACCATTCGTACCACACCCGTCGTTGATCTGTAAGTCTCCAGATAGACACTTGTAGCTCCGAGTTTCCAGGCAAATACAATGGCTCCTGCCCAAATATTAGTGCGAGGATATGGCGTCTTGAATACAACACACCTTGAATGGAAAATATATAGGGAACCAACTAAGCATGTTCTTCGATGTTTGTTCCTTCCGTTGTGGGTGAATACTGAGGCCAACATTGCCGTAAAGTATCGCTTCAAAGTATCCAGCCAACCCGTGCAAAACCCCAGCATGGGGAATGTGGAAGTTCAATTTTGCAAATCGAGAATTGTGACTATTAGTCAAAGGCAACCCTGGAAATAGTTTCATACGTTGATCTAAATGGTCTACATGGATCTACTTGCCTTGGTCGTTTAAAATCACGTCTTTCCGTGGATGCTCAAAGGCCCAACAGTCCTGAATCTGTGGTCCGCAACGGTTGGTCCAATCACGATTGTCCCCACTCAAAATGTTCACGGCTTGAAACATTACGACATAAGGCGTTTCAGTCTTTTTGTCATCTCGGCTGCTCCTAACTTCGTTGAACAGCTTTGTCGATGAAAGGGGTGCGAGATGAGCGGTATATGAAGATGGAATTGATATGCCATGAGCTGAATACCGTTCAAGTCAGCCATATCAACATGAGTAATTGAAAATAACCTCACGCTTCAGAAACCGCGTTACGCCGTCCAAACACTCAGGACTAAGTTCGTTATCCCCAAAAGATCCCAACAATTCACTGATAATAATATCGACTTTCTCCGGGAGATTCAAAGTCCTCATGTCGCCAAACAAAATTTCGACTTTGTCTTTCCAGTTCGCATCTTTTTTCTCTTGCAATCTACGATTCATGCGGTTAAATACATCCCTGCGAAACGATATTACTCACGTCACAAATGCATTGGGATTCTTTTCTATTACATACACGAATGCGTCACGGCGCGATCGGGAGATTGCACTGAGAGCTCTAGTCACTAGCGGGCCTCTGCCTGCGCCTGCAACACATAATATACTAGAATCTGCTTAGTGGTATGATATACAAGAGGAAACCTCCACTTACACCCGACTGGGCGTTCTAGGCCATTCTGATAGGGCCTTGAAAATTGCCTTTATGCATTATGACAATGTAAGATGATGAAGACATGCAAATGTTGAAGGCTCACTTCTTCGTACTTGCTGTATTTGACAGGATCTTGTTCAAATGTCTGATACGTTGTACTTTGAAGGTTATCCATTAATGGCTGGGATAAACTGCGTCGATACGCCGTCAGCGGTCACTGTGTTCAGCACAGACACTCACCTGAAGAGGCTGTTGCAAATAATCCTGGTACCCCATTGCAAAGTTCTCTACTGTTCCAGGTGTCCTCATGGCCTGCATCCCTGGGCTCGTCTTTTCCAGATGCCGGATATATTGTGAATACGCTGATTCACCGCCACGACTATGCTGCCCCGAGTTAGTGCCCGACAAGAGGATAGTGGGATGCAGCTGGTGTAAAAGCAATATATGAGCTGCTGTCGCTGACGAAGAAAGATAAAATGACGGAAACAAACCTTCATGATTTCTCGAATAAAAGACTGGGTGCCTTTGGGTAGAACCGGATAACCTTTGGCGTTTGCGATAAATGTTGACGAAGGAAGAAGAAGTTGATGTGTTGGTTCTGCCAACCATTTATCCAAAACACCGATGGTCAAAGGTAGAGGAGGGGTGAGATCAAGAGCTTAGTTGCAAGTCATTTAGTAGGGATACGTCTTGAAAGGGAAGCGACTGCACTTAAAGTTAAACGAGGATTGTTGTCACAAATGGACCTTATAACATCCCACATCTCCCAGGTCGAGTTAAATTCTTCCTCTGAAGTCCGCGGCAATTTTGCAGGTTTGGGACGATCGACGGTTGGGGCTGATATCGAGGGTAAGGAAGGCCAAGTATTCATTGAATTGGACGGCGGTGGCGTAGACGAATCCGGTGGGTTCAAATTGAATACAGATGGGTCGTACACAGGTAACCGAACAGATAATTGCATGTATAATGTCTTATTCAGACAGACGCTGATTGCGCGGGCGTAAGAAGCAACATGATTGCGATTTCGAGGTGGGGGAAGGATCGCAACCGCAACATTCAGATATGACGCGTACGCAAGTTCTTGCTGCAGAGCCTAAGGTGGACACACCGAGTTATCAGATCTCATTCTTGCTATTGATTAACCTAATGTGACCACCAACAAACTCACTGTTTCGGCGTCATGCCTGACCCAATCATCCTCTGCATCCAGCTCAAGCCAATCGGACAGTATGACAAAGACGGTTTCAGCTTCATCTAACGGAGTATAAGGTAATGTCGAAGAATAAAGCCAGGGATTCTTACCTAAGCGCGTAATGTTGACTTCATCTTTCAGAAAGGCGGGATTGGATCGCCAAGCTTCCGAAAGCCGTTCTGCGTTTTCGTCTTTTTCTTCCACGTTTTCAGGCGACAAGCACATGCGTCTCCATCGTGTTCTCCACTTGTCGTTCGTCAAAGGAATGCAAGCGAGATCATAACCTCTGTTTTTAGACTCTGAAAGTAATTTGAGTACTGGAGTTTCGTACGCTGGATCGCGGTAATCAGACGCCTGTGCGATATCATCCAAAGAGATGACACTGGCAAGTGCTGTAGTTGAATGCCAGCTTGGATTGGCCATGTTGTGGTACTTAAAATAAAGTTCAAGTGGGTTCCAAATTCGGATTTTCTGAATCTGACAGGCCCGCACTGCATCTGACCCTTCAATCGAGAGACGATCCCCCAAACAATCTTCATACTAACGTGAGTCTTGGCTCTCAATTCTTGAAGGCACTCTTTACGAAAAATGTCTCGCCTTCAATTCTGCAGTGGGCATTGACTCAGTTCCCGTAGGCTAACTGCAGCGCCTGCATGTTCCCACACCATGCACCTGGGCATTTAGAACTCATGGAGAACCGGTCAGGATTTGTTTTGAAACTCTCGTATTAATACCCCATGTCTTATCGAACCCATTATCTCCAGCGAAGGATGTCCTGTTATCCAGGCTCCAATGCCAAACTTACCGCAGGCCATCCATTCTTTGCCAACCGAGCTGTTGCAAATGATATTTCGTTGCGCGGCCTATGATTCTATTCCAGAACCTAGTAGTGCGTGTTGTCACTCCTACAACAATTTCGTCATTTTGGCAAGCCACGTCTCCCGTCGTTGGCGATCCGTGGCCTTTGGGGATCCATTCCTTTGGTCTTCCATTCCAGTCGCAACATCTCATCCATATTCAGTCGAGTACTTTCAAGCATTCATTCATCGATCACAAGATTACCGTTTGGCCATTGATATTCGTCACAGCGATAACGAGGATGGGCGCCGGAGATTATGCATAATCCTAGACACAATGTACTCACATGGGAGCCGTCTTGGAGAGTTCTCCATGAGTGGATGCGAGTCAATCACAGAGCTATTTCACGAAAAACTTGACTTCCCCGCACCCGTTCTGGACACTTTAAAACTCATTAATACTCCGCAAGCACCACCGTGTCCTTGGACTTTTGGGAACACATTCGTAGGGAAAGCTCCTATTCTCCGAAATCTAACATTGTCTGGATGGAGTGACTGGCACTCTCCCCACACTATCTTCCGGAATATCACCCATCTTACACTTTCCTCTGAAAAAGTGGTTTATTTACCTATGCCAAGCCTCGTCGAGCTGTTGGCTCAATGTTCGCACCTTAAGCATCTCGTTCTCAGGTTCCTTTGTCCTCATCCTCGATTTACCCCTTCAGGTTCCCCCGCATCTCTTACCCGCCTTGAGACACTCCTTTTTGATCGATGTGACTCGGCAGCCATCCTGTCTCATCTTATACTTCCATCGAGTCTCAACGTCACGATATGGGAAGAACCAGAATCGTCATCCGTCATGAATATGCCGGGAGATTGTTCGCGGTTACACAGTCTTGACGAAATCGTAAAGGTCCACTTCGTTATCAACCTCGAGGAAATGACATTAACTGCTTATAATCGCAATGGCTCGTGCTTCGAGTGGTCGCAGGTCGCTTACTCGGACAGCGTTGATGGGGATTACGATGATATTATTGTATCTTCTGTGCGACACATATTGCGTGCATCCATCCCTAGCTTTGTCCCGTTCATTGGGATCCAGGAATTTGCTATTTATTGTGAAAAATTCGAACCAGACTCTTTCACGCCGACTATCCAGTGGGATCGTATCTTCCAAGACTGGACGGTATTGACCACTCTCACGCTCTTTAACTTCCCCGTAGAGGAAGTTATGTTGGCCTTGATACCTTCAAACAAGGCTTTCGATGCAATCGTCTGTCCACAGTTGGACATTATTCAACTACAGATTTCCGAAGCAAATGTGGAAATGTTCAGGATACTAGCAACTCTCTTTACGTCTCGCGAACGTAGAGGGTGTAGGATAAGCAGTCTCAAGATGCGGGTGCTTCGGGAGGATTATCGTATATACAGAGACGAGATCAAGGCTCTAAATGATTGCGTTCGGAATATGCAGGTGCAACGGTTGTAGTATTAAAATGTACACATGATGCGAAACCAAACGGTTCTTACTCTGAAATATAGTTACTCTGTAGGGTGTCCATTGGTTCTGGGCCGCTTGACACCGTTAGTCTCTGGGCTTCCCTCTCTCCTATCGGTAACATCTTCGCTCATTTGATAACCAGTTGCCACACCTTCTAGTACAGTTCTGCTAACTGCAGCTCTCAATTCTTCCTCCGGGTCTCTTCCATCTCTTTCAGCTCTGTCCATGATATCTTGAACGGAATCCATGAGCGATGAGGTCAGTAATTCAGAGGCCACGTTTTGTGAATGCTGCGAAGGGTTTGTCTGCAGCGAGATTTGAGCATCTCCGGAGCTAGTTGGATTCAACATCGTTCGCAGGTGCGCAGCAACGGCAGGAAAGTCTTCATCTAGATGTTCGATAGGCTTGAACTCCGTTAGCCATTGAGAAGATGTATCAAAGGTACGTGAATACGAACCGAAACACCCTCGTTGTTGCGCCGGTTCAGGACCGCCCCATGCTGTATAAGCCATTCTGCCGTTTGTACATCCTCTACTGTGTAAAGTGGAGTGTCACCATCTCCATCAGTTACGTTTACGTCACCACCTAGAAGCAGTCGATACTAGACGATCATTGAGGATGAGATCGAGAATTCGAGAACGACCGACCTTGAGCGATAAGGTACTCGAGAACCTCAAGTTGTCCATACGATGCTGCAGCGTGCCTGGCACAAGATTCTCGACGCAGATCGGATCAATTGAGTGTTCAACGCACATTGGTGTATATGTGAACGAGTCTGGAGCATTAGGCGACAATCCTGTGAAAAGGTGAGGATCAGAAAAGGGAGGGCGTGTATCAATATGCTCAAATCATCGGACCATGCTGTTCTATCAGTTCCTTGACACTGGGGCTTTAATATTTGTCAGGAATGACAAGCAGAGCTGCACTTACTCGTACGCGCTCTAAATCGCCATCACCAGCCGCCACCCACAAGTTTTTTTGCTGTCGCACCATATCGGATGTGGAGTTACCAATACGATACTGAGTGGGTACCACAGTCGGGGAAAAGATGGGAGGACGTGATCGGAGAATTTGCAAGCAAATACACACGTGTATTTGTGATCTAAGTAGTATTCAGTCTAAGAATTACAAAAGAGATTCCTCGAGGTTCGCGACTTCGCCCTGTGCCGCCGCTTGAGCGGGAGGATGGTAGTCTCGCTGATAGGACACACTCTAGACCGTCGGACTGGCAGACCGGGTAGAAAGACTAATCAGAGTTAAGATGGACCAAGGCATTGGCTGGGGCTCGAAACGGCAATTTACGAACGGAAATGGCAATAAATTAAAAAAAATTATTGTTAATCCTGTGTGTGACGTGACAGGACAAAGGAAGACTTCGAATGATGAGGCGATCGGCAGAGAACGGATTAGGAAGACGTGACATCGGGATCTCTCAGCTTTCTGGCCTGTTTGACTCTTCACCAACGTCCACCTCCCCTCAAGTGCTCTCGACTGCGCACGGCCCGCGAAAGGAAGGGTGCCCAGCAAACACCCCTAAAACTTGTGTTCTCCCTTCTTTGTGATTTCAAATCCTCGTCCGAGTCGAAAATCACATTTTTGGCTGCTCAGTCGCAACTTCGTTTTCGAGCTTCGCGATCGCTCTCTCTTTGGGTCTTCAATTCGACGTCGGGGTTTTGGAATCAAGTTATCTGATCTCCCCCCTTCCGGTCATCCCGTGTTCCCGCAATCAAATCTTATTCGTTCTCGTTTCCTTCTTGTCCAAACGCTATATTCTACCAACCCCTCTAAGCTTTCCGCATCCTACCGTACTCCTCACCTCCTTAACTTTCATGAGCTTCCTCGCTCATTCTCAAAGACAATTTGATTCTGTTCCCGAACAACATACCATCAGCCAACTACCCTCCCACTCCGCCCCTCCTCCACGTATGCCTGCCAATCTTTCTCCTTTCGATCCTATCCTTCCTCATAATTCACAATCCGTACTTTCGAATGGCTCCCAAAGCATCGATCATGCTAGTGATGCCCTCCTCAAAGTCGGGCAGACTCGATGTTGTAAGTACTTCTATGTTTCCGGGCGATCGTTCATCGATCGTTCGCATGTGCAAATCTTGATCCCTTTGCCTACATACATATGCTTTATGATCGTTTATGCTGTTGACTGACTGTTTCTTTTCCAGACTGGGCTCTCCTATCTTCTGAACTCGACTTTCTTTACATGGATCCCGTTTTACAAAGCCATCTCGATGCTCAGGCGGACCTACTCGTTGGCAAATCGCTCCTTGACTTTGTTCATCCAGACGAGCAAGCTTCGGCCAAACAAGATCTAGGAAGTGTATTAGAAAGTAGAACTTTGCATGGAAGTGTCACCCGGTATGATCAGTATCAATAGGAGTTCTTCGAACTTTACTTATTCGCCTTTTAGCGTTCGATATTCCCGTCTCTCTCGTGTTCGTCGTGAACTCGGTTACCAAGGTCCTCCACCAGCCTGGTCAGATGCAGAAAAAATATCTGTAGACAGCAATTATATGGCTGTCGATATCGTCATAAATTGGGCCGCTGAGGGACTTGTTTTGTGCTTCATTCACGCTGTTGTGGATATCAATCCCGCCGATGACAATAACGAAGAACGCAAGACCGGCTGGACCAATTGGTGTGGTACCCCCAATATGAGTTCTCGTCAAGCTCAGCTTTTGTATCGACGCCTCCAGGAGCACGTTCCTGCGCCTGGCGATATGGGGAGGGTCTTCCAGATCTTGCTGAATCAGCCAGAAAGACCATTGTGGATGAGCTGGCCGCCTGACCCGCCTCAGGGGTCAGCAGAAGGACGCGCTACGTCAAGGGATTTCGCTGACCTTGCAGAGGAGGTTCAAATCGGCAATAATGCGAACGCTAGTGAGGCGAAAACTAGTTGCACACGTCGGTACAAAGCCTTGCAAACCATCTGCATGGGGCCTGAGGGCAATAAAGAGGTGGAAAGTATATTTATTCCTCATGGTGAGTATCGAGGCAAACGATTTGTTTGATCCTAAGCTGATTTCCCCTCGTTCAGGGTCCATCATTTTCGCGTGTCACAAAGTTGATCTCTCCCCTTATTCTCGTTCAGCGCCGAGGAACGGTAATTCTATTGGTTACACAAATTCCAGTTATGTCTCCCAGTCCCAGCCTTTTTATGAGGCCTCTTCGCACACATATGGTCTTCCTCCGTTGACGACTGGCTCTGGATATGGTTATTTACCGCAGTCCCCAGCTTCGCAGAACGTCGTTGCTCACTTTTCACCTCATGAACAATGGCCTCAAGGTACCGCCAACAATAATCCAGGACATTATGGAAATGAATGGTCTAATGCGTCGGTGTCACCGTCAACAAGCAACATGCGATCAGGGATGTATGTGCCTCCACAGAACAACCAGCATCAGTGGCCCTCTCATCCTCCTTCGTACAACCTTGAGTCTCAATCTGGACAGCAAAGATCAATGTCCCCATACAACTACTCGCAGCCAGCCGGTGATGCTAATGTAAGCGACGGTGGCTCTGCGTCTGGCGAAGTTCCTCCTCCGAGATCTGCTCAGCGAAGAGGAGCCTCACGAGACCAATATGGAACTGGAGGGCGTAGTACGGGCAAACCACCGGTGGGGATCAGCCGCTGCTCAAGTTGCAAAGTAACACAAAGTCCGGAATGGAGAAAAGGACCGAGTGGGAAGAAGGACCTATGCAATGCGTAAGTTTTGCACACCGTTTTATTTTCGTTTCAATTCATTGTTTACCCTGTGTGTCAGCTGTGGACTCCGATACGCACGATCTCGGGCCAAAAAGGAGGGTGTCACGTCTTCTCGTCGACGAAAAGATAAACTTTTTTCGTTGAACGCCAAACAAGATGTCCAGCAACATTCTACACACGCAGGGTCTTCAGGTTCTGGTGCTCGTAGAGCAAGTTATAATGAGGAATCTTTTTTGGGTCCGCTCTCGGGCACTCCTAATAGCGAATCTTATTCTTCGCGCACAGTGGACACACCGTCTCCTCCCCCAACGAGAGGATCGATGAATTTTGTTCATTATTCTCACCAAAATCAACCACAGGACCAACATTCACCTATTGAATCCCGCGCTTCCCAATTCAATTATCCTATTGCCTCTTCAATGTTGGATCCAGCCTCTCTTCAACACCAGTCTCCTCCCCGAGGAAATGTCACATCGCTTCCACGTTTGGCACCTGTTTCGTTTTCTGCGAACAGAGTGCCACCGTCAACTTCAACCTCTCCTTTGAGCGCCGGTCCACCTACTCATGCATCATCCTTTGAACGCGATTCCTCTGGCCTGACTTCAAGGCAGAAGGATAGAGTCAAAAGAGAACGAGAGCATGCACACTCACCTGTAAACCTGCCCTCGACTCCCATGTCATCTTCGAGCGAATGGTCTAGGAAGTCAACTTCCTTTGTGAGTTAGGTGCAGCAACAGAATTGGGCTGTCCCAATAGCGAA
>QLOR01005204.1:0-35768 GCA_003313825.1 Sarcodon aspratus | reverse complement strand
GACATCGCTTCCAGTGGTACAATCAGTTTGCAGACAGCGCGGAACTTCCACGTCACTAGTGCGCGATCGTCGCGGCTAGTGAGTATAAGCTTAAACGCTTTCGACATTCGAAAAACGTGTGTAGAAGCGCCATGTATTACCGTCCCTAGGAACTCTTGGAGTAATTGCATTCGTCAAGAGTATCGATCGATAGTTATGGGAGTTATGGAGGACTTCAACAATGGCTCCTTGGTCAGATATTTGAAATGCAACCGAATGTCTGGCCTTTCAAGGTCGATCCTTGCTCGGCTCGGTGTGGAGTACGAGCCTTGTAAGTACCAAAATTCATTGAACTGGTCTATGCGAGTTTCCGTGCGCCTGCTAATTTTATGTGAATTTATATGCGGATATAGGAAAAACAGATCGACAAGAATACTGATAAGTTGGAGGATGCAACTCAAATCAGTTACTGAGATTGCTGATGGTCGTGGAGACGCAGTCTTTTGAATAGGAGTGACGGAATCCCTACGCTGCGGAAATACAATACTTATTATGTGGTGTAGCGGTAATGGTGGGCGCCTCGAATTATGACAGCAGGCCCATTCGTAGATGTTTTTCCAATAGCCCGACTCCAACTTTGTCAGTCTAGAGGAGCAACGCGTAGAATCTAGACAGCACGAAGAATTCGGATGCGGGGGAGGACGGTCCGACTACGCATACACATTGCATTGTCTTTGTTCTAGACCTAAATATTAAAAAGCTGAGGCAGGCCGCAGGTGATCCTGTATTGGGCGTTCTAAAAATATCAAACTCAGGCTGCAGACATAGACACTGCGCACTTTAAGTCAGCGGTTGGCCAGCGGTTGACGGGGCGTCGTCATCTTCTAAAAGACTCAAACGGCTGGAATCGTGTTCTATAATAATCCTCTCTAGGTTCAGACTCCCGGGGTACTCAACTGCGTCCGACGGAACCGGTCAGACTGCTTCTCCAGGAGGTAATCGCACTTACTATCCGCACAGTGTAGGCATCCAAAATGGTGTGACAGTAAACTTGGACTCCAAAAACGCTTCGAGCACCAAGTTCAAAAATTGTGGCTCTTACATAACGATTCTCGACTCGGAGTCAAGCCGCGTTCTGCCTTCCAGTGCCACCAGTACTAGCGATTTTAACAAATCTACCAAGGTCGACTGGCAGGATAACAACAACCCGCTGTTGCTTTGTTACCAGCAGCAAGAGGCAGGCTGCAGGCGATCCAATTATGTTCTCTTGGAGTTACAAGGCGCCTTGTGCGCCCCTTTAATATTTAATCCTAAGCGAGCCCATTCTAACCTCCTTTTCTCTCGTTAATCCATCGTTGCCATCAAATTGACCAGTATGTAGTATCAGAATTCATCCATAGAGCAAAATAACTCCGTTCTTTTTTATATAGATCAAGTTGTTCATCACACCATTGATGCTGGCAGCCTTGAATTTTGCTATGAACCATTCCACGTCATTTTGAGGACAGTCTACTGCACCTAACACATCTTTGTTCTGACGAATAAATGAACTTATCGGCGCATGTTTCTTGTCACTATATCATTTGTCGCAGAAGTACCTCTACCCTTACCCCGGAGAAAAGCAATTGTGCTGATTTTTTCTTAGAATATATGCAACGGTTCATCGAGGGACGTTCACTGCCAGGCCACTACCGTAGTTAACAGAAACCCCGGTGATGTTGCCTCGCACATCGCGCGCGGATCATCCGACGTCCCCCTAGTAGATCATCCTCTCAGGCTACTACCACTACTATATCATGGAAATCATCGCCAGTATCACTCCTCAAATGACGTGTCTCCCCAACGCCTACCTGTCTTCACAGGCATTTCTTGTTGGAGCACCTTCCATAGCGACAGCGCATCGTCATCGACGACACTCTCAACCTTCGCATACCCTACCAAACATCACGTTCACCTCATTCACCCAATTATAACACTACTACATATGTTTGTCCCCCCTATCTTCAAGTTGAAATGCCAGATTTTATCCCATGGCGGTATTGAGGTTAACACGTTAACAACCTGAGGGAAAATTCTCTCCGTTTTCAACTCTTCTTTGGCACCCTCACCTGCACGCACTCATAACGTAAAGGATGTTCGCACCATCTGGACACACGTCCCACTATGGTTTCTTGCACAGAAAAACTCATATGATACTATAGTAAGTATATCCAGAAGCCGATTATATATATCCCATAATTCGGGGAAGCTTTTCATTCGCACGCTGTAAATCAGCTGTATGGTCTTTTCCCGGTGTTTTGCCAACCAAGAACAGACTAGCCTAGTCTGAGCAACAAGTTTGCTCTTGAAAGCTGAAAAGACGGAGAGAAAAGAACAGACAATGCAATGGTAATTACAAATGTTGGATGTGTATATGTTGGTTGTCATGTCATGTAAGTATGTTATCAAAAGTCGTGGAAAAAAAAATACTGATTATCATCATCATCATCATGA
The DNA here is from genome assembly GCA_003313825.1 of Sarcodon aspratus. Lineage (NCBI taxonomy): Eukaryota > Fungi > Basidiomycota > Agaricomycetes > Thelephorales > Thelephoraceae > Sarcodon > Sarcodon aspratus. Next base: position 33,296 of record QLOR01005204.1, on the reverse strand, counting down.
TTAAGAAGACTGACTTTTAACGCAGTAGAAACGGGACGCAATATCCCGAGAGCATGTCTACTCCACTCTTCTCCTTTTCCCCCTACTTGTCCTGAATACATACTCATCGTCTTCCCCTTCACTGTAATCTTCATCCGCCACGCCAGGTCCATACAACAGTTGCCGTTTTACTTGATCAGCTTTGCGTAGGTCTCGTAAACTCTGAGATATGGTTTTCAAAAATTCGCTCTGGAGACACATCAGTAAAACACCAGACACTTGTATGCCAAGCAGAATGCGGTCACCTTCACAACTCGCACTTTAATTCCTGGAGGAGCATTTCTTTCCATTCGCTTCTTCTTCTCCTTGTACTAAACGATATCCAAATGAACCCACGAGAGGAAAAGATGGCAAAAAACACGCACCTTTTTCTGCTCCTCCTTTTGCAAACTCGTCAAGTGTTTGATCCACCGCTGTAGATTCGATTCCACCTTTCTCTGCTTTGCCTTCTTTACTTCACCCCACGGATACACATCGGGTTTTTCGTCCACAATTGCCTCGTCGTCAGAGTCAGGTACCACATAGGACTTGACCGTTGAAGCAGCGGATCTACGTAACCTCTTCCTTCCTTTCATGGTCATGTGTTCGACTTTCAATGTCGAAAAACCTGGAGCAGCAGAAAGCAACGACGACGGAGACGAAAAAGGTGCAGTGGTAGATGTGGCCAGACTAGTAGGCTGAGTTTCCGCCTTCACTTTGATCCGGCTACTCTTAGGTCTTTTCGAGTCTTCACTGGTCCCGTTGAGTTGTTCTGGAGTGAGATAATCTTCTTCACTGAAGAAAAATTCTGCACCCTTTTCGATATCTGCGATCAGGTGCCATGCCTAAGCGATTTCGTGGTCGGTAAATCAGCCTAGATCTGGTAAGACCACTCACGGGAGCTCGACCAAGACGCGCCAACATCTTGAAGTGTTTCAATGTGACCGGAACTCGAGTAGAGGGCTGACTTAGGCGTGAAGAGTCTTCGGGACAAAGGTAGTGTGAAAGGATCTACAAGGATTGGCGCAAAATCAGTTCAGTTTCCGCGATTTAGCAGGAACGCAAGTATGAAGCATACAGAAGAATTATCGTTAATTACACCGTGGATCATGAATATAGCTGTTATCACGCTCCGATCACCAAACTGGTTTGAAATCCAGCGGCCAACTGGCATCGGGTCTGAAACGGAAAATATATTATAAACAATTGAAGCAAGCTTTTTATATGAAAGACGACACTCAACCTTGTGGATAACGCAATTTGCCTAGCGATTCCCCTGAACTGATATAAACATCGTAAAACCTTCGCCTATACCGTGACGTTGATTCGTCTTGGCGTATCATAGTGGACAATGTATCTTGTCCAATATGTCCCTGGCAAGGCATTGAATCTACTATATCAACTTCCAGATGAATGACTTACAAGTTCTGGCGTTGGATCATGCGAAGCTGTGGATTTCTGCAGTTGAACTTGCTCAACAACCTCAGGATTCCCATCTTCGTCCACAAACATCCCATCTTCGTCATTGTCATCACCTGCCTCGCCACTGTTTTCATCCGGAACCTCATCAACACGATTGTCCGACAGAGCTGAATCAGTGAAGTCACGGCAAAGTGGTGCGGAATAAGAATGACATGCGTCTTCATCCTCCCAAGAGGGTAGATCATCAATGTCGAGTCGAAATCGCTGTAAAACTGCATTGACGATAACGTCATGAAGCCCACGGGTCGTATCATATAGTCGTCGGAGCATCTTTCCCTTGAGTGGGTTCAGCATACTCCAAAGATCCTAGATCAAGGCACAGACCTTGCAACCTTCTTCAAGACATCGAATAGCAACCTCTTCGACTAATCTGTCAACATCTTTCTGCTTTAGCCCAACTTCTACTCGTGCGAATTCAAGTATCGGCTGATATTTCTCCACAAATGGATTGATTAAGACGTTGAATATATCCTGTCGCGTGATAGGCAACACTCCCAATGGTTCTAATTTGCTTTTTAATCTTGCGGGTGTTGCACTGAGAGGAGTTATGTCGTTGATGAAGACTCCGAGCAAGAGGACCAGTCGGACAGTCGGATCGGAACTTGGGAAGTCATGGTATAACTGTGTTAGAGCACCCACGGTATGAGACGAGGTGATGTAACGGGTATTTGCAAATAGCTACAAACGCCTTCAAGTCAGTTTACCGACATCCAGCAAGAAAGGACATGTAATGACCTTGATGAGTTCTTCGACAAGCGATCCAAGTTCAAACAAAAGATCTCCTGATTCATCTAGCTTCTTCAGGGCCTTGTATGCAGATTCATTTGTCTTTGCTTCCATGCAGACCTCAGCAGCGACAGTGCGGCTGAGGAACATACTTGGCGCTTTTCAGCAAACAACCTTGGCAAAAACACAGGGCCGACCACTCACCGACTATCTAGCTTCGTGAGTTCACGAACATGCTTTATAATATCATCCATGTGCCCTTCGCTCGTCAAAGTAGGTTTCTCGAACATTTTTCTGAAAATAAAATCTCGATACTAACAATCGTAACCGTAAGATTTGATTCTGAGCAAATATGATTCCCACATACTTTACTGTCCATGCTGAAACCATTAGTTACAGCAAGCGGTAGGAGTCGGGGTTCAATCGCCAATGCTAGCGGAAATTGTGCCATGATAGGATCCTACGTATAGTAGTTGACGGACTGGTTTACGCTATTACTTAATGGGAAACTATACCTTATTGCAGAACGGAATGAACTGGAGAGAAGCTTGGTTCTCAATAATCGTGCAAAGCTCGATAGAAAAGGAACGCACTTTATATTTCTCCACTATATCCTTGATCTCATCCCACTTGATGTGTTTCATTTCTGCTGGATATCTACTTTCTCGTAAAAATTCATTGAAGATTGAACCGTCGTCGTCCCCCTTGTTCACCGGTATGTTGCCATATAGTTTGGTGGCAATGCCCAGGAGATGGGTGAACACGGGAAGTGATATTGATCGAACCCAAGGTGTTTTGATGAAGGGCGCAAATGAGCGGAAGTAGTGATGCATTGCTGTCTGCATTAGATATCGGGACAAGTGGGCTCCGCTCGTAAGAAGGATCTAGAGGACTTGCGTCAGAAATCGGGGCATTGAGGTTTTTGAGAGAAACATACGTCAATCACTCTTTCATTCATAAGCCTGCCTCTCCCAAAAGCATAATACAAAGCTTGTATCTTTCCATACCTCCGTAGAAAATAGGAAGCCCTGATGTAAGGATCCTGCGAAAAACAGTGAAATCGTTTGGAAACCCGAGTTAAAGCAGTAGGATCATCCAAATCATTGAAGACTATCTGCAGAACTTCGTCTGGAAATGAGATGAAATATGTTCATACGGGCGTTTGAATATCGTTACAGTACGAAGTAAAGCGAACGTACCACAAAGGCGATTCATTTAAAATGATCCACAAGAAGTTCAAAGCTCAAGAAATCCTAAAGCGACCCGGAACAAAAAGTTAAGACTGAGTTCCGTAGAGGTGGCGGACCAAGAGATGATGGTGTGGTACAAAGGACTTGGAAGTGTGGACGCCGTCCGGATTAGGCGCTTCGGCGCGTTGTTCAAACACCTGTATCATTTGACATGAACACCGGTCGTCGGTCCTTCCTGCTGGCGAAATTTAAAGCTCGAGCCGGACACCGCCATTCAAGCACTCTCAATCCTGCTCGCGAGCAAGACCCAGCTGTATACTGCAGAGATCTCGTTCGCACAAGGGATTATGAATCGTTTCTGTCGTTCCAATTTTATCCAAAAAATATCCAGGATGCATACATCGCGTTAAAAGCTTTCTATGTATGTCCCAGCCCTTCATCTTTTGTAAACCACCTAATAAGATCCTAGGTCGAACTTTCCACCATTCAAGATACAGTTTCGCAACCAATGATTGGCAAAATGCGTCTGCAGTTCTGGAGAGACGCTGTCAGGGATATCGGTCATGTTCATACCGTGTCCATCCAACGCTCTAGATATTTCCTGACGTCAGATTCAACCAGGGTCGACCTCCAAGGCATCCTGTTGCTCTTGCTCTCCACGAAGCATCTAAACACGTAGATCTCCCTGCATATCATGTGAAAAGGATAATCGACGCCCGAGTAAGTCGTATCTTTTTGCTTGTATCAAAACCTACTACAGTAGAAGCCAGGACGCCGAATTGGATGTTCCGACTCATCTTACTGTCGAGTCCCTGATTTCTCACGCAGAATCCACGTCTTCAACTTTCAATTATATTATCCTGTCTTTGCTTTCTTTGCATTCCAATGACACGCTGGCACATGCCGCGTCACATCTCGGTGTTTCCCAGACGATTTCTATCCTCCTTCGAGCACTCCCATATCATGCGTCAAAAGGGCGGATGATCATACCAGCCGAGCTCACTGCGAAGCACGCAGTGAATCAAGAACACATTTTTCGCAATTTGAATTCCATGGACGAAACCTCTCAGAAGAACTTGGAGGATGCAGTGTTTGAATTTGCAACTATTGCCAACGATCATTTACTCACTGCGCGAGACATGTTTAAGGAGTTTGGGGGCCAAGTACCCGGCAGAGCCATGCCGTTGTTTCTGTCTGCGGTAAGGCTTTATCGTTCACCTTTTTCAGAGACCTTCGTTGACAGGAAATTAGATCCCCGTTGTGTCTTACCTCCAAAAACTGGAAGAGGTCAACTTCAATCCTTTCCACGCCGCCTTGCAAACGAAAGACTGGAGATTACCTTGGCGTGTTTGGCGATCCTATTACAGACGTAGATTTTGATGGATATAATGAAGGCTAGCTTGCGACCTTGCACACTGAAGTAGAATGGCGAAACCGGTTCTGGAACTTTGTCATTTATATCTCCAGTTGGCCAGAACACCATGTTAGCGCCCTTTTCACGGTGCTTCGATTTTGTCTGCGGTGAATCCTGGCCCATCTCTCAAGGGCTTCAAGCACACGGTTTTTTGGATAGCATTCAACTTCGCAATCACGTACTTTGGGATGTTTATACTATCGTGATGGTGAATGCTAAACGGACAAGCTTCGACATTGGTCGAGCTGGAGACAGCCTGCTGCACCCGATTCTTCGCCATGAATGCCGCGGCTATCGCAAGTGCTGCAATCTATACCCCAGTTTCTGTCTCCTTATAAGTATGTGCTTGTCTGTCCTCACTTTTGGAATCCCAGGTTTAATATGGCATACTGAACCTTCGCATGTGGTTAGGCCCTTGGATCCTGTTGGAGAAAGTGTGCGCTGGAAGCCTTGTAAACCGTGTATTTTGGTGGACTATTGCGAGCAGTTGAAATGTGTTTTCAACGAGTCCAGTTCGCATTGATAGTATCACAGTCCTGCTTCTGTTATCGAGATGATCCTTTTACCGGCGAAGCCGCCATGAGCTTGAAATCGTCTCCCATCCATAATGGTCAACGCATTTGGTATCCAAACGATAGCTACAAGAAGGCGTTGCCGCTAACTTGATTTTCATCGCCTGTCCTCATGTTAAAATCGAAATCTCCTTTGAAGAATGGGAATATTCTTCCGTAAAGTTACCGTACGTATGCTACAAGGTTTGATGTTTTGATCCTTTTGTTCCGCAACACCTTATAGAGACGTTGGATAGAAAATCTGCTGGAATGTGGGAATTTCCGAGGTATCTACATACCCCCTTTGTTTGCGAATTGCTGCCATGACAAAATTTACGTGCAGTTCTTGTATGGTCTTATATTTTGCCTGAATTGAATTGGCGCTTGAATATATAATACACACCTAGCCGTTGCGGCAGACCAGAACATCGCAAATAATTACTTACTGTGTGAGTGTGTGTGGATGTCCTGTCTATGGCGTACGTCATCCCCTCATGCTGCGTTTCGCCGACCAACTGCAGAAAGGAGACGAATATCCCGTTGGTCAACGAGAATGGAATTACAGTAGTTGATAATGGAGAAGTCTCCAAAGAGAAAGCGATTAAGAATAAGCCGTGCTCACGCCGAGCGCACATGAACAAGCCCTTCGCCCAGTTGTGAAGCGTAATTGTCAAGATGGCGACCGGACGTTTACCCCGACTGACTTGTCAACGTAGTGCTTTTGTAGGGCATAACTAGGCGAATCTAGGTTGTTAGAGCCGCTCTGCTGAAGAGAATAGTCTAGACCAACGGGAGCATTATAAGATGACGCAACACTTTCCAATGATAACCATTTGATGATCGTTCGTTCACTGTATATCGATCAGCAGCTGTACAATATAAATCATCTCCGACGTATCATCGGTATTCCCTAGATCTTCTGACCACAATGAAGGGAGCTCCTGTTTCATCCAAGTTTCAAGGTGCCGCGTGTCGAATGGGGTTTGAATAAACAATGACGCACTTGATGATACCCAGTATCACGTGTAGTAGCCATTGACCGCCTCAATCCTCGATCCAGGGATGTAGTACTACAAGTCACTCGGCGGAAGCGAGAACTCTGTCCTCGTATGAGGCGACCTGAGTGCGTGGAGATGGCGATAGTAGCATGGAAAATGAGACTTTTCTTGGACAAGATACAGAGTCGTGGCCTACAACAAGATGAGAAACAAGGAGTCCAGGGGCGAGACTTCATGCCCGGGTAGCTCTCCGTTTTGGGGTTATTTTCTCAATGTGGAGATCGGTCGTCGTGAGGATATCACCAAGTACACAGCAGGAATGAGCGCGTACAGTGTACGCCAATGCGGGCCATCTTCAGTGGGAGATACTTGATACAGGCTCGGAGTCACTACTTACCCTTGATGGGAAAATTGTTGAGATTTAATTATGTAACCATCACGTCGTTCCGGTCTTTGTTCAGAACGCTCATCGCAGAAAGTAATTCCCAGTTTCAAGCACGGGCGAGATACCATGATTGCCAACTTCAGGCTCTCTGCCCAGTGGCATCATGAAGCCCAGATCAAAGATCAAGATCATGCAGGAACAGTCAGGGGAGCAAAGCAAGAGCACGCGAGGTGGCATACATCAGTGGTCCCGGTGGCAACCGAAAGTTCCCAGAGATGTTATTCATTCATGGTCGTGTCCAGCGCCTTAGAACGCCCAGAAATCTGAATGGCTCGAGGCTCAATCGAATAGGGAGGTCACTCGTTCGCTCGAAGGTTTCTTTCGAAAAACTGGAGGGTCGTATTACCATCAATAAATAAAATAAAATAAAACCAATACTATTACATAATTGCACAAGAATTGCCGTCGGATTGGCTGGCGCACTGTTGGCCGAGGTGGTTTTACACAGTCAAGCGTCCTCTTGTCACCGTCGTCCATCACAGCGAGCTCAACCAAACGGAGAGGAACCAACGCAAGCTCCGTCGCGTCTACCTCCCTCCAGTTTCCTCGCCCTAGATCATGCTCATTTGCCCCTGCCGTATATCACCAAGCTTCTAATTTTCTTCCCTGTTTTCTCCCACCTTATCCTACACCCCGCCTGGCACTCCTCAGACTCGCCGAATCATTACCATGTCTCCTTTAGCATCAGAAAACCATCCCGTTCTTGCAAGAACCCCAGAACAAGGCTCGTCTTCGTCGCCATTCAAGCGTAAAAGGCAGCGTGAACGTTTCGAGCGTCGCAAACGTCCCGCAATTGTTCCTCGTCAACAGCCGGTTGCTGATAGGGACGCTGTAGGTATGTGTCTCGCTATTGCCTCATGTTACCCAACAATATGCGTCCAAAATCCATTTCTCGCTCTCTTTTCTTTCCCTGATCATAACCCATCTAATTCCTTTGTCAAGCTGCCGCCGAAGTACAATGCCAAATATTCTCTGGCAATGATCATTTGTCATGTTATCCAAATTCAAGCACCACCATTTACCAAAATGAATGGTCCAGTTTTGTTTGTGAGTATTTCTGACCCTTGTTTCACGATGCTTTGTGACGCTCATCTTTTTGTAGGGAACAGCCGCCTTCCCCAGTATGCACAGAACGACTTGGTTAATGTCTACCTCTTTCGCTATGAGTCAAACCAACAGTTCCTCCAATGGTCCAATCTTTCAAATCCGATTAACCAGGCTGGAGTTGTAACGGCTCTTATCAATGACTCATGGTGGGGAGGGACCCCGTGGAATGGTAAGAATACCTCATTCTTGTTCTACTGGGTTGTCACTCCTGGTGAACAACCGCTGGGAAACTCGTACACACCTCAGTCCGTATTTACCGTCGTTCGTATGTAATACTCTTCTTGCCAAATATGGTCTTTTATTCACTTATCTCACAGAAACTACATACGCCAATTCTGTTCTTGCCACTCTATCACCCTCGTCCACCTCATCTCCTTCATCCCTGTCTTCGGGGGCTTCACCGACCATTACGTCAGTACCAGAGTCAAAATCAACCGGTTCTCCTCAGTCTTCCCCATCTACGACCTCTGGTAGCGTTCAAGCAGACGGAAGCTCACCTTTTCCTCACTGGGCAATCGCTGTAATAGTTGTTCTTGGTTTCCTTGCTATTTTGGCGTCATGCGTTCTTGCTTTCATTATACTCCGGCGATTGCGACGACGACGGGAAGCAGATCAGTCACATCGTGGCTCTGTGGGCTCGTCGACTCCCATGATGGCGGAATCTAATGCAAATGCCCCGTCATCGCCTCTACTCGGTGCAGCAGCAGCTGGCGCTGCTGCGGGAGAGCCGACGTCATCAACAGACCACCATGATGCTGCCTCAGTCATATCCCGGGCGAATTCCGCTGGTGATTCGGCGTTATTCTCAGGAGCTGATGCTGCCATCATGGCTGATGCTTTCAGGAAAGCGCTTCGGAAGCCCGATTTCGCAGGTGGTGCAGTAGAGGAAGAATCCCCGGAGGAGAAGCTTCGGAAGGAGACAGAACTGTTAAACCGCGAATTAGCTGAGGAAGGCAGAGACATTCGTAGTGTTAGTTCCTCAAGAGGAGTAAGGGTAGAGACGCTGAGCGATAATGGCGAGACGGTTCGGGACAAAGCGCATTGACATGATCCAACCATCTTTGTTGTCATTGCCACACTTCTCCATTGCGGTTTCTTTCCCGTTAGGGTTCTGCAGTTTCTAGTCCTCTTCGCACTTTTCATTTGTCGCTCGCATCCAAGCCGCCTAATCTGTTGCCGATTTTTGTTATTCACCGCCATCCTCTGTGCATTATATTGTGGTCTTTCCTCACTACTGCGTTTTTTTTTGCCTTACCTTATTCTTTTCACTTTTTCTTCGGACCCGAACTCTGTCGCTGACGCGATAGGGCTTTTGTTCTCCTGGACAACCTTTCGTACGCTTATACCAATACCTTTTAGCGCATACCGCGTTTGTCGTTCACTATCGCATTTGCCATTCATCCATCCCTCGCGCCCATTTCCTCAACAATGGGCTTGGAGCTGACCCATTTACAAGTCAACGACTCTTCATATTAGATTTGCTCGACTTCACCTTTACCTTTACTTCACACTCTTCCTCTTACGCTCCAACACCATACCATGGCTTATGTGTTTTGACTGCATGCCCATCATCTTGCACTTTCCAACTCGAGCGTGATGCTCAACGCCGATCCACATTCGTTTTTTTTCTATCTCTTTGATAGGTACGCAGTTATGACCGTTCTGTTGCTCCTCTTTCTTAACGTAGCACCCTTGGTTGTAGAGGATGCGATTTGATGACGAATGTAGTTAAAATTGAAGTATTTTTGGCAGACCTTTCTTCTGATCCCCTTGAGAAGCCAAGTGCGTGTAAGTTGCCCTTCTTTTGGTGCACATGCGCTAGTAGATCGGAAGTGCTGTTCTCGTTCAAAATGTGCCATATGTCGTGCTGTGATCTATCCTCTGTCCGCAGAACACTATCTTGAGAGGAGTAATATCCATAATATCCCGTTCTATACAGTACTCATAGAAATCACATCGCTTCGAACTTGTCTATATTTCTATGTATGTATGTATAATGATAATAATCCACAAAGGGGAAAGAAATGCAAGGAGTGTTACGTAGTATTAGTACGATACATTACACATGGTATGGTTGGGTTGGGTCATCAGCACAAGAACAACTGCCAAGAAAGCCTCTCCGACATCCTCGGCGACAGCAAGCACAGAAAACTCGTGCCTACGCTGTATACATTTGTGAGCGGCATAGGGCGAAAGCATCGACACAGTAATAGGAAGAAGGTATTGTATGTAAGGTTATCCAGAAGATGAAAGATATCTCATCACGAGTTCGTATCTGGTTGATTTGAAATGTGTTTGATTGGAGATGAAGGAGAGGAGAATAAAGACGTGGGACTCACGTAAGCATCGTAACTGCACTATTTGGCACGGTCCGAAAGAGATTGATCGACAGTCCCTTGTATAATCCTGACCAGCCCTCCTTCAAAATGATCCCTTTCGCGGTATAAATCACACCTCCCCTAGGATGCCTTTTGACCATTCCATCGGAGGACAAGTCATCTGCTAGCGGCCGTCTTTGTGTTTGTAAGCGCGTGCGTATGACCTCGTGTGGATAAGTGGCTACTGATGCCGTCATCTTGGCTATTGCCGAGCAGAGCAAGATCGTACGAGGTGGAAGCGGAGCATATGAGTCACCCTCTATTGTGAAGAAAAGGAAGGAAGAAGAAATTTGGTTGTGTCAATTGACGCAGAAGAAAATAACAAGAAAAGACGGAGATCTTACGTGCCCAAAGTTTGAGCTGCTCATAGAGAGGGAATTGAACGCCTACGTGTGTGATGCCCAGCAGACTAGGTAGCAACCCTCGGTAGAAGGCGCGGATTCCCTCTGTCCGATAAATCGTCCTTGCAGCGTCCAATGTGTGGCGATAACGAGGTTCGTCCCAAGTTTGTGTCTGATCCAATCAAAAAAAAAATCCCTGAGAACCAGAAACAGGAGGCAAAAAAAACGCCGGCGGCGTACCATGAATCTAGTCTTTATTACCCAAAGGGGGTTCGTGCATGTCGTGCTAGCAGCACCTGCTGTCATCGCCGACATAATATGTAACGTCCAAGGATGTTCTCGGGCGACAGGTTGATAACCTTTGGCTTGAGCAGCAGGATAAATTCGATCGGCTTCGCGAGTCTGGGATCCTAAAGGGAGCTCTCCAAACGTCGTTTTGATTCCGTCATAGACAGCAAAATAAATTGCCAATGTAGGGAGATAACCTAGCACCGTAGGACCGAGACCTCGGTAGAATCCACGAATGCCATTGTACCTCCAAACGGCTTTAATAGTATCTGAAGTTAAAAGGAGCTTCATGAGACCGTGAATCGCTGCGAACTAAACACACGCGGAAAGCGCACCGAACACGCCATGGTACCCTTTCTGACCTTGGGCAAATCGCTGAGCTTGTAATTTGGTCTTGATGACATCGAGAGGACACGTCGCAATGCTGGCTGCTAGACCGCTCCCTGCACCAGCTGATTCGCCAATTTAGATCTCGTTTTAGGGTGCAGACATAGAACACGCCTCACCAATCATACTGTTCGCAGTCCATTTAGGCCGGGCCTGCTGCATATCTTCTCCCCGCGATCGCGGGGGCTGACGAGAACGTGGAGGCTTGCTACTGCAGCAAACAGAGTGAGTCGTAGAGTGCAGCAGATGTTGTGGAAATACACAAGTACAGAATTAAATAATTGCTTCGACTCCCAGGATCCGCGATCATCCGCTTCAGATCCGTTTTTTGCCGGGAGCGAAAGATTTACTCTTACGGCAACGACGAACTCTTACTTTTTTTTGGTCCGCTGCGAATTTTAACATTACATCCATACAATTGTTGTTTCGCACTCATGAAACAGTTATCTAAGGAAACTGGAAAAGACCCCAAACCACTTTTTATGAATAAAAAAAAGTCCAACAATTCGGCATGATTGGAGTAACATAAGGCCGAGAAGCATAGATGATGCCGAGGTACGCTTGATCTGTTGAGAATCACGTACAGAAGCTGTAAGCATGCATCCAATCAGGCTGTAAAAACTTCGTCATCTACAACCACGATTCGCTCATTCGGCACCCTTTTAGAACCAATCGTGGTCAAAGGCGATAACATCATGTTGGATGCTGGAGGAGTGACTGCCTCATCGCCTTCATCCTCTGTGTCTTCATTATTTTCGTCCTTCGAAACCTCAATAGCTTGAGAAGAGTGAATGGGTACAATATTTTCCATGGTCTCGTCCGTGCTTCCTAGTTATTTTAAAAATCAAGTCAGATCCCAGATCATTTCGAAAAAAAGAGCAACATCAGACTGTGCTCACCATGGCTATCCTCATGACTCTGAACCCACTCGAGCAGCTCTCTACTGAGATCCTCCTCCATCTGTGTCGATTTGAGGTATGCATCATAGCTCTCCGTAATCCTTCTGGACATCTTCATTAACTCAGTCAAGTTGACATCTATAGCCAATGGCAAAGGGGAATGTTTGCTCGCATTCGGCTGTTCGCATGCTATCGACGGGGAGGTCGTCTGCATGTGTTCCAAGGTACAAGAAGAAAACTGACGAAGAACAGATTGGGAAGGACCTGTATACAACGAGTCAAGAGTAAAGTCGTTCGTGTTAAAACTAGGTTGAGTAGGAATTCCAGCAAAGAAAGAGCTGTAGCCATGGGTATATACTGCATGAGACGATGCTTCGGCTGCTTCGGCTTCCGAGACAAGCTGTTCTGTGATCTGGGATAGCATCCGCATGCAAGGAGACTGACTGGCAGGGGAGTGCCCTAGTTGCTCGTTCTGGACGTAGCTAGAAGCCCTTTCTTCAGTAACGGAGTCGCCGCACAAGCCTACGTCCACATTAGGAATAGCAGTCCCGGAGAAGCCCAGTGTGAGGAGTTCGTCGTCAAAGAGCTCATTGGCTATAGTATCATTTCCAAATGAAGAGAATGCAAGGGGTATGTATCCGAGAGAAGGCGATTGGGTGAGAGAACGAAAAGACAAGGGTACTTCAAGCACAGAAGAGCCAGCTACAGAGTCGGTGTCCATTTCGTGGCTATAATCCTCTGGTCCAGGAGTGCCTCGCGACGAGATGCCCTTAAAAATGAAGTCTGGAGACAGCTCAGGAGTAGGCTCAGGTGCGACTTTGTCCAATTTCGTGTGTTTCCTCCGTTCTCTCATGAACCAGTTCCTGACCCAGGTCAAGGTTCTGGCGCCCAAAACCAAGCTTACGATAAATACGCGTCATTCTGAGGTACGAGACAGACGTACAGGTTGGTTTCTGCGGCCAATCTATCCAGCTCTTTTTGGTCAGGATGTGAGTTCTCCCGAAAACAAGCCTTGAGAACATTCGTCTGCCATTTCTGGGCCAGAACACGCTTTGTTCTCTCGTTGTCGGCGAAGCATGGGAAGAAGGCAGCCTTAGACCGAGTACCAACCATTTAGGCTTAAAATTTGTGGGTTTTATGAAGAGGCTGAAGTGTAAGCTAGTAGTAACTTGCAGCAACGTTGAACTATTGCCCAAACAGGAAAGATCGGATTCAATTAGCAAACGACCCTCGACTTGGATGGGCCTTGCTCCTAATAATGCACAATGTACTATAGTATATGTCCGAGGCAGCATACCAGTTACAAAACTTGAATCCAAGAAAGCAAGAAATCACCAGGTTCCCGACAGCCTACCACCTACCCAAATGGTCCCACCTCCTCCGACCAGCAGAACGAGAATCCAAACACCGACATCCCAAATAAGCCTTCTCAGTAACCGCCGCTGTTGTAATTTGCGCTCTTTTCTCTGCAAAAGCTCGTCCACTAAAGACGAACTGGAATGTACAGCGCCTGATTGAGGAGGCATGACGATAGCCAGAGGTCGTCTGAAGTTGTGTTCTATTATATGAATAAATGCTGGAAAAAAGGAAATGAGATACACGTGAGAATGATACAGCATACACTCACCAGGTAACAAATACGTCCCGAATAACGCTGATACCATCAGCACATTGCATAGGACAGTCGAGAGGTGAGAGGGGAGAAGCGAAAGTAAGACAACAACAGCATATGTAACAAGTCGTGAGATCGGAAGATTTGTTCGGCAGCACATGGTGATTGGTATAGGAATTTTGGGAGATTGAACAAGTACAGAAGGGATAGTTAGCATCAGAGTGGCCGCATGTAAGCATGCTCGCAAAGGTCTTGGGGGAATCTTAGCCCCGCGCTGTGGTGACGCATAATGAACTTGGGTTATTGAGCAGAAAAGGTCAAAGACTAACTGGTGTGTTAGGAGATATAACGAAAAATAATAGCGGCATGATTAGCGCCAACGCTATCAAGGCGGACATAATCAACAGAACGGTAAAGGAGCCGAGTTTTCTGTCAGACTTGGGCCCGAAATGTTGATGGCTCGCCTTCACTGAACCATACAAGGATACCGTTGACGATGCTGTGAAAGCAAAGGCAATAACAGCTGATTGAAAGTTATCACATTTGTATATAGATTGCTAAACGCGTATGAAACTTACTGATCCCGTCCCACAAGGACCCCATTCTAGTCCAGCTGACGCTGACATCCAAGTTTCCCGTAGCATGTGCGTAGGCGGTACACGCGAGCCACAAGATGTATGTTATCAAAGATAAACCGTTTGAATATTTTACGCGCTTCGCCGCGAGAGATCGTGGAAGACAGAATGGGAAGGTAACGATAGCAAGAATAACAGTCAGATAGATTCTTGATGGTAATGACAACAATTTGGAGGGAGATATTTGACGTAGGACGTCTACAGAAGCTGAAATAATCAAATTAGAATTAGTTCAAATTATCGACCTGCAATAGCTCACATCGGAGATAAATGGAAACCAGTATCGTCCTAAATATGCCATTTCCTAGTTTAACGAGACCTTTGACAACTTTTCCGCGACCGTCTCTCCTGGGCGTTCTTATGAATGCATATACGATGATGTCTTCCATGCTCAACTTGTGGACATATCTGGAAAGCATATACCAGATATACCTCGCGAACGTGGATAGTCCTGCAAAGATGCACAATGCAGGAATGCCAAACTTGAGGGGGATTTGGGCGTCGGGAACGAGCAAGGCTCCCAAAGTAAGGAAGGGGGATAAAAGATACAGAAAAACGACGAGGGATGAGAGAGGTGTGGTAGAAGCCGCTAGCCAATCCAGTTCAGAAGAATCCAGTTCTTCAATTGGATTGTTATCGTGGTTGGTGAAATCGAGGGGGACATCGGTTGTATCCTCGTGGTCCGGAACAAGGACAATCAATGCTGATGTTGAGTCTGTGGCAGAGACAGGATGATATTCCTCTGCCGAGTCGAAGGAATCCACTGAAAGACTCCGACTGTTGACCATCGTGGTGAGTTCGTGATGAGAAGAAGATAACGAACAAGCCGCCCAAGCACCCTCAAGCGCACATCACAACATTACCACTGCTAGTAGTTGTACAGAGTAGTATTTAGTGCGCACTGACCAAATTCAATCTTACGTACACCAAAAAATGGTCCGCGACTGTTTCTGAGTCTGGACTTGGAACTTGGTCTCCTTATGCTGTCGCGAGCTACTCAATGCGCTCGTTCATCTTACACCCATCTCTTTCATAGTGGCACATATGTCTCAGCGAGATCATACGCCTCGAGCCTTCCTGGTAGAAACGGAGAAATTGTCCAACTTCTCAACGAATGCACGTCATTCAGCAGCAAACGACAAACTGGTTATATATGTTGAGTTCTTTTCTCTTTACAGGCATAAAGAAGGAAGAAAACAGCGAGGGGCGCAATGGATACAAGCTCCGCGCCTTTCGAAATGCTATCAGAGTCATTGAAAAGTTCGACGGGCCAATACTAGACTCTAAAGATGTCAAGAATGTGTGTGTCGCTAAATCACTCACAAGTCTAACACCCGCCTTATGTATTATCTCCAGGTGGCGGGGATAGGTGAAGGCATTGCAGGACGTATAGCATGTTTTCTCGCCAGCAAGGAACATGTTCGTTATCTGCCTCTTGTTCGAATAAGCCTGAAACATAGGATATCCGCTCTCAGCATGAATCAGACAAACCTGTGGAAATAAACAAAACAAACCAGCGTGCCAAAGCAATCGCATTAATCAGCTCAATACCTGGTATCGGGTATGTCATGTCGTGCTTCTTGTGCTTCACTTGTTACTAAGTCGTACACCTCAGCATCAAAAAGGCAGCCACACTAGTTGACGATGGCTGTGACACGATAGAGAAACTGCGTTTACCACAATATTATAAAAAATTGTCCAAGTTCATGAGCGTCAGCTTGGATCATTTTGAGCTTTTGGGTACTACTCTCAGTCGTCAACAAGCTGAGCATGCACTGGTATGAAATTTTATGTACAATGCACGTATGGATCGTAATGAATGCAAGCTGCCAACATACAGGATTTCTGTAGAACCTTTCTTCGCTTTGGAGGCACGATTCATCTCGCTGGCAGCTAGTGAGTCGTTTTTCTGAAACCCGGTGCAGTGGTGGAATTTAATGAAAGTGGATAGTCGACGAGGTGACCAGGAGCTCTCTTGTCTTGAGTTCCTCGTAGTAGGCAACTCTGACTCTGACGTTCCACATTCAAGACGCGCTCCAACAATACCGTTGATATCACCCGTGCCCAAAAAGCGTAGCCGCCCTGCCATCCCTTTCTATCAAAGTCAGACCAGTATTGGGGATCGTGAAGCATCGCAGCTTTTGAAGGAAGTCATCGACCCGTTGTCCGACTTGGGAATCTTGAGTGGTTCACTGAACTCTTCGGCGTTCAAATGGCAAGGTTGGTTACGTATTCCCAGTAAAAGTGAGGACAACGTGTGGGAAAACCGGTTAAAGAGACAAGAAGGTGTGGAAGCGCAGACAGGCACGTTTATAAGAGCAGATTTCAAGTGCGTTTATTATTCTTATTTCAAAGTTGGCCCTTTCTAACCTGATTGTGCCCTCTTTCTGTTCAAGTTTTGCTCCTATCGGTTCAAAGGGAGGGGCCCTGTTACTTTTGACAGGAGACGATGAATTTGTCTCAGATATCCAGTCTAGAGCATCCAAACTAGGGCTGAATTTGAACGAGTATGGGTTGTGGAAGCTGGATTCTGCTAATGATTCTTCAGACAGCGAAAACAAATGGACACTAGTTGAGGGACGTGACGAAGAGGCGATTTTGAAGGAAATCGGCATGGAATATGTTGACCCAGAAAAGAGGAACTTTGCTTTTGTCGTGGATTCGCGAAAATCAGGTTATGGAAAGAAGAAAATACAGATCTAATACGCTATTCGTTTTTCGAGTAGTCTACTACTGGAGGGTAAAGTAATTCTAGTAAGCGTCCGCTAATACCATATGCTTCTTGTTCTATGTGCGGGTACAACCTTATTGACCTTGATACCTTCTATGACCTCTTCACCAACTTCTAGTCGTTTTGCGAGGTCCCATAAATAAAAATCAATCAATACACTGCTAATCATACCATCGGCGAGACATCGTAGTCCATCGAACTTTGTTTGTTGTATGTTAACTATTTCGTCTCTGACTCTCTCGACGGCTAGTATGCTGGCAACGCGTATGCTCACTTCTTCTGGAGAGCCATGCATCAACAGTCTTTTGGATTCAAGGGTTTCAATGAGTGACGGGGGATAGTGTAATATTTGAAGGTGGTGTAAAATTTGAGGCACGCGGTAGTCCGCGAACATGGTGAGCTCGTTGATACCTCCGCCAGGGATTATGGGGTGAGCTTCTTTTGGAGAGGATGGGTAAAATGCAGCCCAGCTTTCCGCGACGAGAATTTGTGCACGCTTCCAGAATATTACTGTCAGCGAAGAACGATGAGATGGGGTTGGGTGCGTGAGGTCGTTATGTGTGTTACCTTCGTGATCTTGAAAGTTGATTTGGTCGCGGAAGGTTGGGAATGTTTTAGTAATTTGAAGAACCAAGTCCAGGGCAGTTCCTCGGTGCAACTTGTTCCTTTGGAATTGTTGTATGAATGTAAGGAAGGAGCCTCCGTAGTCCTAGGATAATATGTTGAAACGTACAAGACAAGAAAGGGATCCACTTACTCTACACAATATTTTACCGTTTTGCCTAAGGATCGCAACACGTTCCCTCAATAAGGGGATCGACTCGGCGGATTGTGGAGCCGGCCGAAAGACGTAGGTGAAAACGGAATCAGGACACTGAACTTCCGATGAGTAGAAGTGGGGATCTGTGATGGGTATCCCTTCTTCTAATGCTGTTGACGGCATATTAGGGGGCGTGAGTTCAGAAAGCCTAGGTGAGAAAGACTTTTTGGACCTCTGTTGATGGCAGCGACCAAACTCCAGTAACCTGTCCACACGGTTCGCTCATTGGATGTCCACGACTCGCGCCATTTGACGCCGTAGCGGTCTGACTGGCCTTCTTTCTCGGACCAGAAACTGAAGTTCAGGCTTGAAATGACAAAAAGCCAGGACAGACACGCTTCCGTTTTTGGGTCTAAGGTACAGAAGGGTTCTGGCGGGACTAAATGCAGAGGATGGCTTCGCCAGTGTCTAGGTGTATAAACCTCTGACAACATTTTGCTGTGGATCTAAATAGATCATGAAATTTTATTCATGGTCACAAGCAGGAATTAAACGCACGTAGGCTGCAGCTGCCTTGACCCGCGCTTCATTCACACGTACGATATCAGTTGTCTTTAGAATGAGAAAATCAGAAGATCAGTCGTGCGCACAGAGTCTAAAAATACGATACATTATAAGCACGACAGGAGGTTTCGACCACAGGGTTGATGGAATTTTGCCAAGAGATGACAGGTGAGATAATGTCCAGCATGACGTGTAATCAGGCGTGTGGAAGGGTGGATATCTGTGTCAGAGGAGAAATCGTGGTAAAACTTAAAATATGAGTTTTCGATTCCGCGTGGACCGTGATAATTGGATCGAGTCACAACTTCAAGTCGTCTACCTCCGACTCCTCCCGTCAACCAGGCTGCTTAATTCTGGCTTGCATCAGGTTCCTCGACTCCCATCGATGTTCGACGTCGGAATGGCCTTATTTATTTCATCCTGTTTTTACCGGAGACTGGCGACTCGAATATCTCGTGTAAGATTTTGAATTGTTGGCATGTTCTTGAACTGTTTCTGGGGCCATGATCATCTCATTGCGTCCCTGCAGCAAATGCGCGTACCCATCTCGTAAACACACTGTGATTCGGCCTTCTCTAGAGACTTGCTGTGATTCCCAGGCAGCCATAGCGATGATAACTCGATAACTGGCCAACTTTAAATTCAGGCTACAGGCTGTAGCTGTCTCGCAACTTATTAACTCGGTATGGTATAGAACCCGCTTATACTGTCATTTCAGTCTTGTTTATCAAATAGCAACACCACATTGTTGGTGCCTGCTCCCCGAAGCCTCGACACGGAATCCACAACATTGGTCGCGCTACTGCAGAATACTCTGCAACAGAACGACAACATTATGTACAGAATTCTACACAGCAGCGAAGGCTATGAGCACTGACTGGATGAGGATATTGTCAAAAAGTACCGTTCTGTCAATGAAAGTGAATGTATGCTGTGTCCAGAAATAAGCGAGAAAGATTTCGAGTAGTAAAGAACCAATGAGACTTTCCCAGTTTCACCATATTCACCCACTACAATCAAGTACTGCGTAGTACGGGCGAACGTGAGCAGAACTGTTGCAGGCCGCTATCCTGCTTTAACTCTGTATTCTTTGGTGTTGACGTTGATGGCCGTCACGGAGAAGACGTCGACTCTCGCATCTGCATCTCTTTCCTCGCTGTCCTCACTCGTACTGCTTCAGCTATTCAGTCGAGGATTCACCTTCATTTTGAACCGAGCTCTCGTTCGTCTCGCGTCTCCCCGAACATTCGGCACGGCCGCCATCCAGTTCGAGCTATTGCTGTCCTCGATATTGTTTCTCTCTCGCGAAGGAGTTCGGAATGCCTTACTTCGTTCATCGTCCTCCCTCGATGATAAGAGAACTTCAACTCGGGATTTGGCGATTCTGACGTCCAACATCTCATTGCTTCCTGTGTTACTAGGGATCCCTATCGCAACTCTGGCATCATTTATATACATCCAATCTTCATCCATTTCGACTTACTCGCAGCCACACTTTCCGCTAAGCGTGACAATATATGCCCTTGCAGCATTCCTCGAGTTACTATCAGAACCCCTCTACATCCGCGCACAGAATGACCTCAGGTTTGACGTTCGCGTCAGAGCTGAAGGGGCAGCCTTGATATCGAAAGCCCTAGTGACCTTTTTGGTTTTGGTATTTGCATCGAGCGAGTGGGCTTTGTTCGCTTTTGCTGCTGGTCAAGCTGCTTATGCGTTTTCCTTGATTGTCGTCTTTTTTACCGTTTATGCGCGTGATACGAGTTTCGTTCTACGGAAGGTAAAACTAACATTGCATGGCAAGTGTGTGATCTTTTTTTGTCCTCTCATTTCTTCAACTAAATCTGATATAGCACCAAGTCTGTATATTTTGACTCGCAGTTGTTGAATTTGTCTGTTGCCATGACGGGTCAATCAATCATCAAGCACTTTCTGACTGAGGGAGATAAATTCCTTGTGTCTCGCTTGAGCCCCTTGGAAGATCAAGGCGGATACGCAATTGCTTCTAACTATGGTATGTTCTCCTCGCGTCGCTGCTCTATTTATCATTACATTTTCCATTAGGCTCCTTGATTGCCAGAATCATCTTTCAGCCAATCGAAGAAACCTCTCGTCTTTTCTTTTCGAAATCACTCACTCCTCCAACGGATGAACAGGCCTTAAAGACTGCATCCGGGACTCTCACATCCCTCCTCCTGCTAGCCAATCATCTGTTACTAATTCTGTTGACATTCGGGCCACCATATCTGCCGCTTGCAACTACCCTTCTCCTTCCGCCTCGGTTCCATGATACTTCTGCGCCCGCGATTCTCCGCACATATGTCTTCTACATTCCGATGATGGCTCTTAATGGCGTTCTAGAAGCTTTCTTCGCTTCCACGTCTACGCCCGCTGATCTTCGCAATCAGAGTCGCTGGATGATCGTATTTTCAGTCGGATTTGTCTGTGTCGCCATAGCCTTTAACAAAATCGGACTAGGAGATTCCGGATTGGTTTATGCGAATATTTTGAATCTGCTTGCAAGAGTGATATACTGTTGGATT
Source organism: Sarcodon aspratus (assembly GCA_003313825.1). Lineage (NCBI taxonomy): Eukaryota > Fungi > Basidiomycota > Agaricomycetes > Thelephorales > Thelephoraceae > Sarcodon > Sarcodon aspratus. Next base: position 12,230 of record QLOR01005204.1, on the reverse strand, counting down.
TTTATCAAGCGATACTTCAGGGAGAGAGGGAGGTCGATTTATTGGAAAGATGCAATGCCTCCAAAGGGTGTTCTTGGGGTGTTCGCCACTTCTGCTATCGTTACAAGATGGAGTTGGAAAGCTCAGGAGGGGGTTGGGTTAAGCATTTTGCAGCAAAAATCCCATCTTGCAGTCGGTGTCAGCTGCATTATGCTCTGTTTGGGTTCTTGGTGAGTCTGTTAATTTCCATCCTGTCATAATTCTGAATAATTTGAAGCGTGGTGCTGGAACGAATGTTTCTGCGGGACATAGTACAAGTGATGAGGAAAAAGTAGTGATTCCGTGGCCTTGTGCTTAGGTTCAATCTAAATATCGATGCGCGTTCTCGGTGAGCCCGTATGTGCCCGCGTTGCATATGGTCCACTCCATCTCTTGTGCGGATGGGACACTTTCCTCGTTTGTGGAAGGCCAAATCAGGCATTTGATCAACGCGCTACGCTCAATCTCCTGTGTCATTCCTTTTCCAGGTCACTAATGCAGCAAACGTGGAGGGAAGAGCAGTAAGTTTTCACAGTCAAGTTCGTGACATAAGGCCAACTTTCCTATGAACGGCTCATTTGAGCGGATCCATTCCTGTGACAATTCCACACATCTAGCTTCGAATTTATTCAGAACGCAGATGGCAGATGATCACGTCACACGTCACACAACCCTGAAACGAGAGCAGACGATGAAATGACGCTCTTTGCAATGAAGTGGGATTATTGCTTGCAACCCTGATTCTCTCTGTGTAGTGGGACGATGTAAAGAAAATCAGGTACGTGGCTTTGGCGGTGAGTTCGTGATGTGACCCCACAATGCCGTACTGGCGCTTATACCAACATGTCTACCGCATGCTGGGGGTGTATATAAAGCATTCCTATCCAAACGCCACCACTTCGTCTTTCTCCCACAATGGACCTTGTCGTCGAAATCCGCCGCAAAAATGGATATGATGACGAGATGCTCAAGCGGATTGCTATGGATCCAGATATTGCAAGCTCGATGCAGGCGACATTAGAAAATTTGGAGCAAGCATTAAAGAAGTGAGCCTTTCTCAGCAAGGTTTTTAGTTATGGTTTGACTCCTGTGCAATTCGAACAGTTTGTCTGAAGAATTATACTCGAAATCTACTCACTTTATATTCGAGTTTATTCAAAATGCGGACGATAACACTTACGCAACCGGGGTTATGCCAACCCTCCGAATGCGTGTGGAAGACCATCGCGCCTCGTTTCAATGCAATGAGGTTGGGTTCAGTAGGGCAAACGTGGATGCCATATGTCGGGTAGGCGCTAGTACGAAGAAACATACACATGGTTACATAGGCAAGTCGTTTGATGACTGAGCATCCGCTTCAGTCACTAATTCAATTGCTCTTCGATCTTTAGGCGAGAAGGGAATCGGTAGGTGACTAACCCTTATGATTTCTTTCACTGATCGACTTGCAGGGTTTAAATCTGTCTTCAAGGTTGCAGATGTCGTGTATATTTCATCTGGGCCATACACATTCAAACTCGACAAGCGAAACAAGCTGGGCATGATCACGCCGATCTGGACTGACGAGTATCCTGTTAAAGCTGGATGGACGTCGTTTAACCTCCACCTTGCCCAGGACGGTAAGAAGCTGGCTGCTCACACCAATGATATCAAACCATCCCTTTTGCTATTCCTTCGCAAACTCCGCTCTTTGACTGTCGAAGTCGCCTTGAGTAATCCCCACACGATCAAAATCATCCAGATTAATCGGCATGAGACAGATGACTCGGATATCATTACTTTGGAACGCCTTGTGGATGGAACTCGCGTGTCACTAGACACAAATTTTTTGATCAAGCACACAGTCAAAGCGTACACACAGGAGCCAAAGCGACCCAACACAAAAGATAGTGAAATTTCTTTAGCGTTCCCAGTTCAGATGGATGGAACACCCAAAATCAGTGCGCAAGACGTCCATGCCTTCTTGCCGCTCAGGAAGTTCGGCTTCGCGGTACGTGGTCTGAAATATGTATGCATTCGTCTTCCTTAAATTGTCTACAGTTCATCATCCAGGCTGATTTTCTAACGTCATCGAGCAGGGAGGATATCTTGACAGACCTGCAATGGAACCTTTTTCTTCGTACTGGCATTGTAGAGGTCTTCTCAAAGGCCGTAGAACGTTTCAAGAACCATCCTACCCTCGAATACACCTGGTTTCGATATCTTCCTATCAAAATCAGCGACTCCTTTTTTACTCCACTGGCACATGCTATCAAACAGAAGCTTCGACGTACTCCGATTTTTCGCTCCACGGACGAAGTATATCGATTACCTTCTGAAGTCATCATTTTACCGGCACGATTCCGTGATGAAACAGGTCAACCTCTTATATCTCGTCAATTTCTGAAACCTGGCATGTACTATCTTTCCTCAGCATATGATGTGCAAGCAGGTGGTGTTTATTTCGAAGATTTGGATGTTTGTCAAATGTCTGACAGCGAATTCATCTGCTGCCTCCAAAGGATGGGGACCGAGTTTGCCAATCAGCCGGAACCTTGGCATGAAGCTGTGTGTGTCTGCTTGCACGCTGGCTTGAAGAGTATTCCGAAGAAGAAGCGCAATGCTCGGCTTACCGAAATTCGGCAGCTGAAACTTCTTCCACTTGGTAACGGAAGTTGGATCTCTTCATCCAGCTCTCATGACGTCTTCTTTGACCTGAAAGCATTCAACATTCCCAACGATGTCGGACTTTCTAGCCTCAAACCTGGAATCAAGAAGTCATCTGGCAGATACCGATTGTTTGAGGAACTTGGTGTCAAATCAGCGGATCCTACCTTGGTCGCATACAAGATTTTGGAGTTGCACGGGAAATTTGGTTTTACACGATCAGTGGCACAATTGGTATGCCATGCCCAGTTCATGTTTTCGCATCGTTACTGGCGCGGGTTCCCCGCTCCCACCAACCTTCTGGTCGTGGATGAAGGTAGTAATACTGCTCAAGGCAGCGAGTTATATATGGATCTTCCAGGTTCCCAGTCGATGCTTGAGGCGCTTCCAAAACCTCCCGCCCGCTTCATACACTCGGCCTATCTGCAGGCATACGATGACGAGCCAAAAAAAGATTGGTTGCAGTGGCTTCGAAGCTCACTGCTTGTCAACGTCTTTCCTCGTCTCATCAATGGAAACCTTTCTCCAGAGTTTCTTGCCATGGCCCAAACGCTGGATTCGCGCAAGTTTCTGGTCATTCTAAAATCATCTTGGTCCCAGTGGCAAGGGAAATTATCCCAAAATGCCAACCTGCAGCTCGCTCAAATACTCGTTGGCTGTGAAGATGGGACTTCGCGTAGATTGAGTGCAACTTATATCGGGAGAAAGTCTCTTAGGCACTACGAACTTCCATTCCTCCCAATTGATGATCCGGATGACTATCACTGGAACTTCCTCCGAAATCTTGGGGTATCTACGGAGGTGAACGGATCGTTCTTCATAAAACGCCTCATCCAACTCCAGCGAGCCGGTTGCAAGGATGAAACAGTTATTCAGGATACTTATAAACAACTGGAGGCCCGCTTTCATGATGATCCAAACGGCATCCGGTATGATGGGCACGCTGAACAAGGAAAGCATCGAATTGACTTTGATTCTTTAGAAATGTTTTCAAGAATGATCGTCTGATCTTTGCTTCCAACGACCCTGACAAAAAGGCGTGGATTGGCTTTAAGGACGTAGTTTGGAATGGGCCTCGTGCTATGAGGTCTAAAGTTGCGCTTAAGGTTTCATATCCATTCCTCGAAGGCTTCTTCCGTGAGAAGTTGAGGGTGGAAAACCCCCCGATGCATGATCTATTGGTGCAGGAGGTAAAGATCATAACAGCTACGTGGAAAGGCAAAGGCAAAAATCTCACGACCGCAGCCAAGGACCAGCTTCTCGAAATTCTCTTTGACATCAGCACACTATTACGAGCAGATTCTCAAGAAACAAGTCCGACATGGCTTGATGTCCTTCACGAAGAGGTTATTTTTCCTGTTGATTCTCCATCAGGTCTTATGCTATGCAAATCTAGCGACCGCTTCTACATACCGGATAGCGGAAAATACGAAAAGATGTGTGCTGGCCATGTGCCACTCTTGTCAATCGACAGGGCTCAGCTGTGTAACATCCAGCCTCTATTGGATTGCCACATTTTCAAACCCCGTCTCCGGTCTCTTTGGAGAACCGTCCGTTTCAACTCAGTTGCTTATGGGCCTCGAATCCTTGACAATGTGTTCACGACAAAGTATGCCAGTAGGCTAACATATATCAAAAGGTGGAATAAGCTTTCACAGAGTTCCCACGTAAAAACTGACTAGAAAATACCTAGACTGGTACAACATGCGCATCAGTCTGACCCTTCGTCCGATATTCTGAAACATCTTGCAAGCCTGAATAGTGTGGCTATATTTTCCGTCGATTCAATCAAGTCAACATTTAGCATTGATGATTTCAAGTTTACGGATGCAGACAACCTGGCTATCGAAACAGACGCCACAATATTGTCCATCTCCATCAGCAAGGCGTGTCCTCAGGTTAAATGGGATTATTTTATCTGCGAACGGCTAGGGAAAGTATTTAGTGTTCCAAAGGATAAAATCCAGAGCATTATTCTACAACCGATGGAGGTCATGGAGGAATGGTTAGACTCAGAAGGCGCTATGGAGATCACCGTTCATCCATCCTCATCTCTTGATGATTCTTGGATAAAGGATGCAAATACTTCCTCCTCTCCGGACCAGGAAGTGTTCCCCGAAGGGGCTCCAGAAACAATTATTTCCTTCCTCTTCGACCATGTCCAATCACAAGATACAAATGACACGTCTTCTCCCTCCCCACATCGAGCCAGGAAGGGCCGCCATGGCCGAAAGCGAAGTTCCGGCAACTCAACAACATCTAATCCAGATGTCGCAGACTTGCAGGATGAGTTTTCTGCTACGATAGCTGCCATGTCGCGACTTTCGATTGCTTCAGGCAAGGTCAGGTCGGGTAGTACTGTTCAGGGCCGAGACGCTTTGAACTTGTCGCAGGCCTGTTCACCAGCAAAATACGGGTCTTCGGGGCAGTCCCCGGGCTCAAGCTCGAAGGTTACAACAGTTGGAAAAGGAGTTACGGGTGGTCATAACCCACCACTAACAGTGTTCGAGCAACAGAACGGGGTATTAGGCGAATATTTCGTAGGTTCCATTGTCAACAGTTAATTTGGGATAGCATTAATCATGGCTTCGTCCCTGGATCATAGGTATACAATATGTTTCTCCAAGCCTTACCTGGTTTCGGTCCGGATAACTGGACTTCTGAACTTCGTGGTTTGGCGCCAGGCATGACGCCTTATGACGGCCCCGCCGTCACAGACCTTGTTTACGATGATAAAGAAGGCATCCTGACAGGTCTGTGGTATGGTCAAGAGAAAATGGAAGCGTGGAGGGGCCACTGGCCTGTGTATTATATCGAAGTCAAGGCTACATCCGGTACGGCCCGTGAGGCATTTCACATGAGTAGACGACAGCTTGAGATTGTGAGCACGTTTTGTTTTCTTGGTGTCTTTCGGTGATATATATGTATATCTGCTGAATAGGCCTTGAGTCTTACTATACGAGATTCGAACAGCGTACCAGAAGAAGTTTTCGTGCTACTGCGGGTTTGTGGAGTTCGCACGTCAGCTCCATCGTTCACTGTATACGTGGACCCACATCGATATTTCTACGACGGGGAATTGCAGATTGTGGCGGATGTTGACGTTATTGGTATATGATTTTCTTTGGTAGTTCGCCACGAACTTTTTTTGAGTGGGGCAAGACTAGTTTTATGGGAATTTTCTTGGATCTCTTTCACCTTTCTCAGTTCCTTCTTGTGTACACTGTACTCCATATTGCTGTTGTTCCATATATGCGGGTTTTTAGTCGCCTAAATATACTGTGCCTGGTTACGGTGATGATCATGCATTTCAAGCCACCACGCCTGATTTGGGTGATCCACCGGACGGCTGTAGCCGGATTGACCTCACTTGCTGTGAACGTCGTTGAAACGGACTCGGAAGTGTCCCCACTCCACTTCGAACTGGCTTCATGTAATTTCAAGGCCATTCTGTTACCTGACATCCAGACTCGTTCATCTATGACGACCTTTTACCTTTATCTAGTATTTTTTGCTTCTGTCGTCTCATTTTCAGTGCTCCATGCCCACGCACATCCTATCCAAGATTGGATGTTCACAATTTCCCCAGGGATCCAGAGTTCTGAGCGCAATTGGTGGTGGAATTGGTGGGGGATTGATAGTAGTGTTTCAATCGTTGATAGGTCCCCGCCACTGACTTTTCTGGCTCGACCGGCGTCTTTTGGACAAGATCTGGACAGCCCCCTGCTGGGATACGTTATCCCACTTGATTCATTCACGAAACCCTGTTCTGACCATTCATTCATCTCGTCGTCTACGTCGCCTATCATCGATACTCCATCGAATTTAGGGTGTCCCTCCGTTTGTTTGGATGGTCCACACGAGCCTGATCCAGAAGAGCCATGGATAGCCTTGGTCCAGAGAGGGGGTTGTCAGTTCGTTGAAAAGGCGAGGGAGGCTCAGAGGTTAGGAGCAAAAGCGGTTGTGGTTGGAGGAGATAATCCAGACATTTATGGGAACCCGGATACGTTGGTCAATATGTACAGCCCAGGTGTGCCTGTTTCTCGCATCATTCGGATTTCAGGGCTTATTTTATCAATAGAGGATGCGTCGGATGTCAAGATTGCAGCTACCTATATCAGGTATTCGGATTACATCCATCTCTATGCGCTGATCGCGGCCTCCAACACATCACACGCCGGTCTGCGGACGCTTTCATTATTACTGAGCACTGAGCATTCAGCTTGGGAATGGTACTCGTGAGTAGCACGCTGATTTTGTTTCATCATCAATATTGACGAGAATTTGACAGACCTATATTAACTTTCGTGGTTATATTGTTACTTCCATCGTTGCTTACACTCGTGACACTCTTTATTCACCGTGTGCGAGCCTCACGGGCAGCGCAACGTGATCGAGCACCAGAGGATATTGTCAAGAAGCTGCCGTCGCGGGTTTGGAACGGAACGAAACTGGAGAAGGACGTGGATCCTCCCGTATGCGAAGGAGAAGGGGACCTGGAACAAGGGACGTCAAGTATCCATTTACCCTGGTTCGAAACCCAGCTAGAATGTGCCATTTGTCTGGAAGAGTTCGCCAAAGGAGATAAAGTCCGAGTTTTGCCATGTGAACATATTTTTCACGTGAATGAAATTGATGATTGGTTGATAAATAGGAAGAAATTGGTGTGCTCTATGTTAGTTCTGTTGAACACTGGAATGTTGCTGATTTATTATATTCATAGTGCCCAGTATGTAAAGCAGACGTGACGCAGGACCAGTCTAGCAATTGCCCTAACCAGGCCGCCCCACCCTCACCATCGTCTTCACCACCGTGGCCGCCTGCGCTGGATACACCACGATCCAACACTCCCACAGAGACGACACCTTTATTACGACCTGATACCACGCCTCTTCAAGAATGATGATAATTATAACAGAAACCCCACCTCACTTCGAGTCTGCCAATTGGAGACGTGTATTGTTATTTTTTTGGATTGTTGTTATTCGCATTTCTTCACCCTTCTCGACCGGTTTGCTACTGCCGGAAATATTGTACACAGCAAGTGTTTAATTCCCTCTTAGCTGTGCAATTAGTCACAGTCTGATCCTTGGGTTATATTGTTCTGCTATTGTGTACAAGAATTATACGGTAAGGCCTCACTCAAGGCCACAGTGTCGCTCTGAACCGCATCAAATTTCTGATTTTTTGAGCAAGCGATCAAGATGGAGCAGAATTCGTAATCCGTTCAACTTTGCGTCCCTTGAGATACGGCGGGTGAAGTTGGCCGACACGGCAACGCCTGATCAAAAGTTCATGAGACCTACAGGCCCAAAGAACTACCACTTGGAGATGAACCGTGATGAGGATTTTCCGAGTACACTCCCTAGTTGCAGTGTTTTTATATCTGTGCGTTCCGAGGGTGGTTGGTTCATTACTTGATTCTCTACGAAATCAGCTGTTGTGGAGAAGAAATCTTGTGTGCACCGAGAGGCGAGAGGCCACGGGTTCGTTTTGTGATATCACCATCAGGCGAACGCAAGAGGGAAAGATTCTTCACGGGTATGTAATTGATGAAAAACAACGAACGTCGAACGCGCTGAAGCTTCGCCCGCGACGGGAGATGCCGAACTGAGTCAAGAGCTAACTTGTTCGGAATTAGCCGGGACGACGTGGACGCGTACTAGCTAGTACTACTATCTGGACAACCTCAATAAAAGGCCTGGAGTCAGAAACCTCTCAATCTGTCCTCTTATGACACACCTACAGTTGCTCGTCTTCCGGTATCGGCGTTTTCATGCTGAAAACACACACACACACACTCCCACAGCAACTGCTAGTACTAATCAGTTGTGTCGGATAACATACAAACGGTACCTTGATATCAGCAGGAGATGTAGAATCGCAGCGGCTATAACGCTGCTTCCACAATCCGGATCTATAGGCGCTGATCTGCAGCCACAGTGCCAGGAAGACCCAATTCGAGATAAAGTCTTCGATGATCATCATTGACATGCTGACAGTCATATTCATAGGTCCATCATTGTGTCATCTTAGTTCCTTGCCTTGCTGATATATAACCCTCTTTCTGCAGTGTATTTGATCTTCCCTCTGATTCAATCCTCTCCTCGCAACGGTGCTAAGGCATGGCCATCCCCTACGCCGCTGACTCTCATTCCCAAAGCTCGGTATCTTTGCAACCACCAGCAAAGCCTTTACGCCCGAGAGCCTCTCTCCCGTCCTTGCTTCTGCGTCCGCAGAAAAAAGGCCCACAGAACCTCGTACAACAGCTCTCTCCGAGGAATGAGTTTATCGAGCAAGAGGGGCCATTCCGCTTGATACTCAACTCTGATCTGAATAGTTCTGGACAACCCGAATATTCCAATGGCAGTACAATCACCGGGTCATTCAACATCTCGAAAGCCCCTAGTTTGTTGGACGTCGAGATCAGGGTGTGTATCAAATCTTCCCCACCCAGTGATAAGGACACGACGATTTGACTGAGTTTTATTTATATAGCTCACAGGAAAAATGTCCGTACAGGAGATTGGAGGAGGCTTCATGTCCAATAGCGTAATGTTCTCGCGGATTATCTACGAGTGGGGTTCAGATGTCAGTCCACGTCCTCCCAAAGTAATCCCTCTGGACTATACTTTCCCTTCGAAATACATTGATGAAGACACGGGTCTTCATCATATGGTGCCGCCATCGTACAAAGCTCGATACAACACTATTCCTGGATTCAAAGTGCGGGTCTTTTATGAGGTCACGGCCACTATTACACATTCTAGGCAGAAATCCCGGTTTTGGAAGACATGTACTCGGTAAGTTTCACGACGGTCTCGATGGGGAATCTTGTTCTAACTGTGTTGTGAACAGAATAACCATTCCCGTCACATACAAGCCTCGATACTTACCCCAATACCCTGCTCCTCCACCAAGCGGGCAACGATCGAGAGCGCCCACGAGAAACTCGCTGTCGCACATGCAAAAAGTGTTCGGATATTTTATACAGCCCCGTCATCACGATAAGCACCCTATCGAAACTAGAGTAAGTGGGCGTTCGTGCGTTGCGTCCCTTTCCAGTTCTCAATATTTGTTTTTCTTAGTTATACCTCCCTTTCGGACAAATATGTCTTTTGGACGAGCCGATACCATTCGTTATAAAAGTCTTCGCAGAAGATGACATTCTCGATGATTTTGCTGCGGCAACACCTCCCGCGAGCAATCCAAACGACAATTTTTCGTCATTCCACCCTCTTTCTGATCAAACATCACGTTTCTCGACTTCTTCGGTTATGTCCAGACCTAAATCGCCTCGAAGCCGATTCCAAATCAAGGTCGAACTTCGAAGAATGACTACCATTGCTGCGAGACCAAGCTGGCGAAGTGGAGATACCACTTTGGAAGAGGATAGGAATATATTTGGTTGCGCCATGCTCTACGAAGGTCCCATACAGAGCATGACCCGAGGATCAGGGTGGATCGCTTGGTCAGGCCAAATTATCATCCCGCCTGAGATCACAACTAGTGGGTTTTCGGCGAGCCATCTATCAGTATCCGTAAGTCTTTCTCACAGAGCTTCATTCCTGGTCCGCTGACTCCTGGTATGTAGGATGAGATCATTTTTTCAATCTTGCCAACAAATCAGGCACGATCCCCCTTTTTTCCTTTCTGCGAATCCATCTCTCTACAGTTAACAGCGAGATCACAAGTACCCCGATCTACTCCACTCGTAAATGTATACGCGCCAAAGGCTGCGAAACCTCCCACCTCCTACAGTTCATCCGATTCTTCCTCGTCGTCTTCCTCGTCGTCGTCTCTGTTATCCCGAGAATCATAGCTGCAGCAGGTCTCTTGACCGAGTCACCATCTACCCCCTGCCTTCCCCCGTTTACCCTTACATTCCCTCCGAGTCATACCCACCGCTTGTCATTCTTTGTTTCCACAGTTACCATTCCGCTTCAGCTCGAAGCATGATTTATATTATATTGCAGCTATTGCTGGTCAACTTCTTGTTGTACATATATCCACTCACGCGTATTCCATACTTATTTATGTATATAAATTTACACCGGGCTTTGTTGTAGCAGTGAAAAATGTTATTTGTTGTTGTACTAGATGTCGTTCAATCAAACATATGATTATTGCATTAGTCGTTCTCGTGATATACAAAGAAAGCTCGATCTAGACGAAACGAGATGATGATGACGGGGTCGGCAAGCGAGGATAACGGGTATCTTCACGAAGCTAGTCGACATGATCCCCACAAGAAAATAGTCGCAGGAGCTGTCAGGAGACCGCAGCTTCCAGCGGCCAACCCCAAATGCACACCAGACTGGATCCGAGGACAACCCACGCGGCGATCACAGAGTTGAAGACGAAAGCGAACGTGCTCTGCTGCCATTCGGGCCACAGGACCCGTTTCTCACGCTTGAACATCAGCGATTTTAGGGTATCGAGGATGAGCATACCGCCTATGCCGATTATGAAACGGAAAAATGGGGGCGCTTGCGAGTAGTGCGAATGTGGGCGGTAGTACGATAAGATTGGGGTTGACGAGAGATTGGATGCAGGAATCATATGGGAGAGGAAGGACAAGGCCGTTGTTGCCCCGAAATAAACACCTAGTGGCATTTGGTAACCTGTGATGTTGTGCAGTTGGATAGTTTCCGGACTGTGCTTCTTCTTTGGGGAGACATTTTTGGCGACTTTACCTCGGGCGTTCTTCAGCCATCGTTCAAGGTCTTGTGGGCTGATATCTGTCCGGCCACTCTGGGAAGCCAGGATCAATACGCCTAGAATGTACGCTGTTGAGAACACTGAGATGCCGATTGAATGTGTCATGGGCAGACGGGCGAGAGTTGAGACAAGGCTCATTTTGTATACGAGGAATGCAACAACGAAGCCAAGCAGCCAGCCGACGATAACCTAGCATTGTGTTTCAACAACAATTGGCAATCAAAGAAGAGAAGGTGAAAAAGCGCACGTCAGACACGTAATGCATCGCCAGATAGACGCGGGAAAAGCCAGTAAGAAGTGTGAACAAGCCCGTTGCGTAAACTAGGGCGGTCCAGGTTGAATGTGAAAGTTCGTTTTGTCCTTGAAACAGGAGAAAGGAAAAGACTGTTGCGATTGTTTGGCTGTGGGACGATGGAAATGAGGAGTCCTGCGAACATCAGTCAGAAATTTCTGACACGTATTGTGATGATTCTCCTAAACCAAACCTTTTCCCATGCAGAACTTTTTCGATGGAGAGCCGTCGATACCCACAATGGGCGAGGCCGCACACAGTAGAGTTTAATTATTCCGTTGAGCAACTCCGTAAGAGACAGCGTGATCAAAAGCGCGAGTCCAAAGGTCGGGGACTCGAGAACGAGAAGAGCAGTTGGCGCAGGGAATACCAATACATCATCCTAGAGATCAGATGAACATGGATCCTGTAGAGCGAGCAAACCACATACGCGTATTATGTTGTGGATGGCATCAGCCAGAAAGTGTAGGAATGGTGATTCAATTGACTGCGGCCATCGCCAGGTTAGACAGATATAATAGATGCTTAAACCATGAACCCGTACCTGTAAAGA